>PVKU01006490.1:0-57425 GCA_004027475.1 Anoura caudifer
AAAAAAAAAAAAAAAAAAAAAGTGTCTGTTCTTTCCAAACCTGTGGCCAAAACAAAGAAACCATAAAATTTATATTCTTATTAAAACAAAAAACAAAACAAGGATTATAACTAAGACTATGATTACTTTTTTTGTCTATGCATCCATGCCTTTCTTTAAAAAGGCTTGTTAAAGTACAATTTCCATACACTAAAATTTACCCTTTTAAAGTGCATACTTTGATAGGTTATAGCAAATATGTATAGTTATTTAAGCACCATGGGATTTGATATACATATAAACTATCCCTGTTACCCCCAAAAGTTCCTTCAAGCTCCCTTAAATTTAACTCCCTCTCCTAACCTAGCCCTGGAAACCCTTGATCTGATTTCTTTCTCCATAGTTTGGCCTCCTCTGGAACATCATGTAATTATTTCAGATAGTAGCCTTTGGTGTCTTTCTTCTTTCACTCAGCTTGGGGCTTTTGAGATTCACCCATGTTGGTGCATGAGCAACATTCCAGTGCATAAAGGTACCAGAATTTGTTTATCCATTCAATGACATAGGGGTTGTTTTCAGTTTCAGAGTGTTATGAAAAAAGCTTCTATAAACATTTTTGTAAAGGTTTTTATATAAACATGTATGTTTGTTTTTATTGGGTAAATATCTAAGAGTAGGACGCTGGGTCATGTTAAGCGTTTAACTTTATAAGAAACTGCCAAACTACTTTCCCAAGTGCTGCCCTGCTTTGCATTCCCACTAATGCTCTACGAGACTTGCAGTGTGTCCTCGTTCTCAGCAGCACTTGGTATTATCAGTCTTTTAATTTTAGCTGTCTAGTTGATGTACAATAGAATCTTGGTTTGATTTACATTTTATTTCTTTAATAACTGATGGTGTTGAGCATATTTTCATGTGTCTATTAGCCACCAGTATATCTTTTTTGGTGAGGCATCTGTTCAAACTGTATATCTGGGTTTTTTAATTTAGTTGTTTATCTTCTCATTATTGAGATTTCTTTACCTATTTTGAATATAAGTTCTTTAGCAGATTTTTGTTTTGCATATATTTTCTCACTGTGGTTTGTCTTTTCATTTTCTTAAGAGTATCTGAAGGAAGGAAGAAAGGAAAGGGAAGGGATTAGTCAAAGAACATGTATGAGAGACCCATGGACATGGGCAATGGAGAGGGGATGGACTGTGGGAAAGGGGGTGGGTTAATGGAAGGAGGTGCAAAGGGGGAAACACTGGGACAACTGTAATAGAATATGCAATAAAAATAAAGTAGAAAAGATAAAATAGAGTGTCTTTCAAAGAGCAAAAGTTTGATCGTGATAAAGTTTAATTTTTAATTTTTCCTTTACAATTCATGCTTTATGTGTCTTATCCAGAAAATTAATGCCTAATCCAAGAACACAAAGCCTTTTTTCCCTTATGCTTGCTTCTAAAAATTTTATAGTTTTGACTTTTACATTTGAGTCTATGATTCATTTGAGTTAAATTTTGTATACAGGGTAAGAAAGGGTTCATTTTTTGCTTATAAACATAAAAATATTCCAGAATAGTAGTTTAATATAACAAAGTTCTGTAAGATCTGGTTGGCATAATAAAATACAAACATAAGAGATAAAATTACTGGAAAGGTGGAGAAAAACCATCATTATTTACAGTCAGTATGATTTCATACCCCCAAACCTCAAGAGAATCCATTCAAAACACATAGAATTAATAAGTAGAATTCAATAAAATGATTCATTACAGAATAAATATGCAAAAACCAATAATTCTCTATATAACAGCAGTAATCATTTAAAGGGTATAATAGAAAATAAAGAATCCTGCGCACAATAGTACAAAAGACATAAATGCCTACAACCAATCTTTTTTTGTGTGGTATGTTTATTTTTTTATTTTTCAATTACAGTTTACTTTCAATATTAGTTTATATTGGTTTCAGGTGTACAGCATAGTGGTTAGACAATCCTATATTTTTAAAGTGTTCCCCTCAAATTCCCACTACCCACCTGGCACTACACATAGTTTTTGCAATATTATTGACTATGTCCCCTGTGCTGTACTTTACATCCCTGTGACTATTCTGTAACTACCAGTCTGTACTTCTTTATCCCTTTACCTCTTTCATCTATTCCCCCACCCCCTCTCTCCTCTGGCAACCACCAGTCTGCTATCTGTGTCTAGGAGTCTGTTTCAATTTTGTGTGTTTATTTTGTTCTTGAGATTCCATATATAAGTGAAATCTCCATCTGACTTATTTTACTGAGCATAATACCCTCTAGGTCCATCCATGCTATTGCAAGTGGTAGAATTTCATTCTTTTTTATGACTAAATAATATTCTATTACATATACAACAGCTTTTTTATCCACTCATCTATTGAGGGGCACTTGGTTTGCTTGGTTGGCTATTGTAAATAATGCTGCAATGAGCATAGGGGTGCACAGATTCTTTCAAATTTGTGTATTGGGTTTCTTTGGATATATACCCAGAAATGGAATCACTGGGTTATAAGGGAGCTTCATTTTTAATTTTCTGAGGGCTCTCCAGACTGTTTCCCACAGTGGCTGCCCCAATCTGCATTCCCACCAACAGTGCATGAGGGTTCCCTTTCTCCATGTCCTTGCCCACATTTGCTATTTGTGGATTTATTGATGATAGCCATTCTGACAGGTGTGAGGTGATATCTCATTGTGGTTTTAATTTGTATTTCTCTGATGATTAGACCTACAACTAATCTTAACAAAGAAAATGCAGGGCCTATGTAATGAAAATCAGAAGGCTTTACTGAGGACATGAAAAAAGATAACTAAATATAGCTATGTCAATTTCTTAGAAGGAAAAGCTCAATAGTCTAAAGATACTAATTTTTCCACCCTAACTGGTGTGACTCAGTTGGCTGGGAATTGCCCCACAAACCGAAAGGCCACTGGTTTGATTTTTGGTCAGGACATAGGCCTGGGTTGTGGGTTCGGTCCCTGGTGGGGGTGTGTACCAAAGGTAACCAATCAACGTTTGTCTCTCACATTGATGTTTCTCTCCCTCTCTTTCTCCTTCCCTTCCTCTCTCTCTAAAATAAATAAATAGCCCTGGCTGGTGTGGCTCAGTGGATTGAGGGCAGGCCTGTGAACCAAAATGTTGCTGGTTCAGTTCCCAGTCAGGGCACATGCCTGGGTTGTGGGCTAGGTCCCTGGTGGGAGCATGTGAAAGGCAACCAATCAATATTTGTCTCACACATCAATGTCTCTCTCCCTCTCTTTCTCCCTCCCTCCCTTTCTCTCTGAAAATAAATAAATAAATAAATAAAATCTTAAAAAAATAAGTAAATAAAGTTTTAAAGATATTAATTTTTTCTAAATGAATTTATAATATTGGAGGGTTTTTGGAATATGACAAATAATTCTAAAATTTATCTGGAAGAGTGACCAGGAAAGAGTAACTGATTCTTTAGAAGATATTATAATTCTGATGTGTAAGGACCCAAAATCAAATAAATAGATGGATCAGTATGCTAGAATAGGATAAATTAGTCTGAAGCAGAACCTTATATATATTAAAACTTGGAGAATAATAACTGAAGCATCATTAATCAGTTGGGATCAAGATACACTGCAGAGTAGCAAGAATGAAAAAAGAAAACCGACCAAGAGGCTACAAGACTCGTCCAGGAGAAACGTGATGGCAGACGAGCTCCCTGGGTTCCTGAGCCAGAGCAGCTCCACAGCTGCAGGGCAACAGGGACACCCTCTGGGGAGCAGGGGTTGTGGGCTGGTGCACAGGTGTGCAGAGGGCGTCGGGCACGTCCAGGGCCCTCTACTGACAAAGCTTAACATCATGGCAGCTGGCAAAGGAAAAAGATTGTAAAGGGCTCTTATTACTTTCCATAGTGCAGGCAACAAACTGAGTTTGGAACTGACAGGTAACATGTTGATAACCAACATAGGATGTAAGTGCCAAACCACACTTTTCAAACACAGTTAGGGTCTTGGCTCTGGACACATTTACTAACATCCCAGTGACCAAAGCAAGTCACCTAACCCAGCCCAATATCAATGGCGGGGGTGGGATGTAATATACTCAGAGGAGGGAGGAGAGTGAACATTTGCTGAACAATAATCTAAACATCACAGAGGTAGTACTTGTAGGACATCCTAAAGGATGGAAAGGGAAGAAAAAGAAAAGGGATGACTAAGAGTTTGGATATGAACAGCTGAGTGGACGTTGATGCTATTTGCTAATATAGGAAGGACCAGAAGATGAACGGGTTGCTGGGTAAAAAGCAAGAGTTTGAACTTCTTAAATGTTGGCTTCTAAGAGGAGATGTCAAATAGGCAGCTAGAGGTGAGTCCAGGGCTCAAGAGAAAGGTCACATCTAGAGAACTAAGCCTGATAATCATCCACTTAGAGGAAGCATTTTATGCCATGGGTCTGCTTGAGGATCCCTGGGGAAAGAGTGTAGCTGGAGCAGAGAAACCATCCAAGGATGGAGCCCCAGACACTCCCATATTTAGGTAACAGGTAGGGAGAAAGATTCAGCAGGGGGACTGCTAGTATTCAGCAAGGAGCTGCTAGTATTGTGGAAGGAAACCAAGAAAGTGTGGGGTCACAGGACCAAGAGAGAATGGTGTTTGAAGGAGGAAGCAGTGCCGAAAGAAGCAAAAGGTTACTGGGAATTTGAATAAGCTGAGAACAGAGAGGAAGGTTGTTTGTGACCTTGGCAAGAGCTATTTAGGAGGCCAACTCTAAGAAGTACTGTGCTAGTTCTGGAGATAAAAAGATGAATAAGATACATTTGTTGCCCTTTCGGAAAACACTGCCTGGCAGGGAAAGCAGACGTGCAAATAAATCATGGCAATATGGTATGATAAATCTTATAATAGAATAACATTTTCCTAATGTGTTCCACTGAACACTACTATTAGAGGGAGACGTTAATCAGCGCTCTAACACCAAAGTGTTCCAAACCCAAATGCACCTGGGGAACGCTGCACACTGAACCCCATCTTGGACTCACAGAGTCAACGGCAGGACTCTCAGCTCTGTGCTCAGGCCTTAGGAAACCAATGCATTACACCTTGGGTTCCTGTCTGCACACCCAGGTCTTGTCTGGCATCCCCCCAAAATTACAGAAAAAACAGAGCCACAGGGGGAGGGAAATAATGCTGAAGAGCAGCCTCTGGCAGTGTGAGTGGAGAGCAGAGTTGCTCTCAGCAGTGGTGCAGAGGCAGGATTTCCCTGGGATGGGCCATGGATCATGGGGCAGAGCAGCAGGGGGACAGGAATGGCTGTCTCAGGACCCCCAGTGGTCCTGTACCACAGGACCCAGCTCATTGAAACCTCCCAGCTGAGTCTGTGGATCTGCATTCCTGGGGCAACCGCTCACACACTGCAGCAGAATTGAGAGGTCTGGCTTTCAATTAATTTGGCAATTTCCCCAGAGGTAGGAAAATTAAATCACCAGCTGGCTCCCCAGCAGTTTCAGGTTTTCTTCATTTTTTTCCCCAGACAGCTAAGGCCCAAGAGGCAGCAGAGACCCCATTAATACTTTGTTGCACAAAATGCATGCTGATGAAAAAAAAATCAAGTCATTAGTGGGATTCCCAGGTGTTTTATGAAGCCTTCTACCTCAGGCAGGTAGGGAGTGGCAAGGAGCATGAGGTGGTAGGGTTGTCACTCACACCCACTGAGGGGGAACAAGAGGAAGCCCTGAGCTAGCAGAGCAGCAGCATGACCCAAAGGAGCCCACCAGGAGGTTGGAAGATGCAGCTTGTGACGTTCAGAGGACAAGGCAAAGCCCGGCACGGCGGGAGCAGGGGCCAGTCCCTGGTGGGTGGGCTGCAACAGCAGTCCACACAGCAGAAGGCGCTTCAGCAATAAGGCTCTGAATGATGGCTCAGCCACAGCACAGCTCCATCCGATGTCCAGGGGTAAAGCAAGTGGCAGCCAACCCTGGAGAGGAGGGTTGGGCCGGGGGAGTTGAGAGTGAAAGACCAGAGCTCAGCACAGGGAAACTGAGGCAGAAGTCTAGACCTATGGGCTGAGATAATATGGTGAGGGTAGGAATGTGGGAGTAGAGTTTGGTTGTTTTTTTCTCAGCAAGTCAACCCTGAGAAAATTATCAGTAACTCCTTATCCTGCTCAGGTTTGGAGAACCTGGGTCTGCCCTTAGGGCTTCAATTGTTCTAGCTGGGGGAGGTGAGGCCTGCCAGGAGGTGGAACTGAAGCACCTCCGACACAAGGAGACCATGAGGAGAAATAGCTCACCTTCTCCTCATCGTTCTCCTCCACACTTGCAACGACCCCTCCTGAACATGGATCTTTGGTTTAAAGAGTTGTGTAAGTCACCTTTCTAAAGGGCCACAGGGAAAAAGACTGTTCTATTTGGAGCTGTTTTTGTTGCAACAAATCAAATGTCACTCCAACTGGCTCAGGAACAGAGAAGTGGTTTATTGCAGTGACACAGAAAGAACTGAGACTAGACGGACATGACAGGAGTCACAGCCAGGCCCCTCGGGGTCTGGGCCTGTGAGTATCTTGGTCTCTCCAAGGCCACATGGTCTTTCTAATTCTGTTTCTAACTTAAGCGGCTTCCTCTGCTTATACATACTGTACTTGGCCTGCTATGGCAGTTATTAGTCCTGACTCTAGATGACTTTATTTTTTTAGTCTAAAGAAACTACCATCAACTGGCCACAGTCCCTGTGCAATGTCATCTAAATTCTTTAGAATGGAATCACTGGCTGGCAGAAGGCAAGTCAATGGGGCCAATAGGTCATTAACCAGAAAACACATCAGCTAGTCACCAACTACTGCCATGCCACGGATGGTAGAGTCCTGTCATACTTTCACGGTCCCTTCCAGGGCATGTGAACGAGGCAGATATTGAAGCCCAGATGGTATGGGGTTGTACAGATGATCCCATACTATCAGAGATGCAGACTTGTTGAAAGAATGCATAGCAAAGCAGGTGTGGTAGGCCTGAACAAGGGTCCCTCAAGGATGGCCACATTCTAATCCCGGGAATCTGTTAAAGTGTCTACCTTTTATGGCAAAATGGACTTGCAGATGTGAATAAGGATCTTGAGATGGGACGATTATGCTGGGTCATCAAGGTGGGCCCAGTGTAATCACGAGAGTTCTTGGAAGAGGCAGGTGGGGAGGTCAAAGACAGAGTGGGAGATGAGGCAACAGAAACGGGAGACTGGAGTGATACAAGGAACAGGTCACAAGCTCAGGGAGTGCAGGTGGCCTCTAGAAGCTAAAAATAATGCAGAGAAATGGACTCCATACTGACACCTCCAGAAGGAACACAGCCTCACCTACATTTTGATTTTAGACTTCTGAACTCCCGAACTCCAGGAGAATAAATCTGCGTGTTTTTAAGTCACCAAGTTTGTGTTGTTTTTGTTTTGTTTTGTTTTGTTTTGTTTTTTTACAGCAGCCGTAGGAAACGAATACGGCCAGGAGCCCCAGGATGCCATCATCCCATCTCTACATGCGCTCTGGCCTCTCCCAGAGAAGCAGAACTGCAGCTCATCATCGTTTGGGATGCAACTGGAATTCAAGTAACTACCACTCCACTGTGTATACCTTGAATGTACTCTTTCCCAAACTGAAGATTTCATTGAGCTGGTTCATTAATATCTAATAATATTCCTATTGGTCATCCTTGAGGGGTTTCATGCCAATACCCCTTGGTGGGAGTATCTTCCCTCTGGTCCCACACCAAGGGCCCTGGACCAGTCAGCTGTGGCCAGGGTGGCAAGACAGCTGTCAAGCAGCACAAATCTGCATACACACAATGTCATTAGGGAGAGAATAGGTCTGAGCTGTTTGTGGCAGTCACCTGAGGACACCTCCTACAGCCCGTACGGTCAAACATAGAGAAGTGTAGGAAACCGTTTTGAGGTTTTAAGAGAAGAAAGGTCCTTTCCAACTTATTTTGCCAACTTTAATGCTGCAGCTTGAATTGTCAGAAGCTTTAGAACTAAAAACATGAGAGTCCTTTCTTTGGGGCCCTTTGATCTCAGGCCCCCAGTCCCCTAGAGCCCGCACTGAAGGCAGTCTTCCTCCACAGGTCAGAGGGGACCGCTCCCCCTGTACCTCCCACCTTGCCCTTGACCCCGAAGATTGGTCTGAAGGACAGCACAGGCTCACTGCCTGCCCAGGAGCAGTATTTTTAGGAGTTTAAAGAAAAGATAAAAGAGTCTGTGGAAGCCAAGTTCAGGTTCTAGGCGTGAAAATAAATGCACTGCTTGAGCTTCTGGAAATCTGGATGGCTTAAGAAGTCAATGAGACATTTGAATTACTGCCTTTGGGACTGGAAGAAACCCAAACAACTAGAGGTGTAAATGCACAGGATTCATGCTTGATAGGTGTCGGTGTATCCCTAAAACCAGGTCTCTGGGCCCACTGGAGCCTGACCTAATTTTAAATTGCTGAAAAATGCATGTAATAAGCTCCTTCTGACAACTCCTTGACAATTCAGTTTGGGTCAGCTCTTTTTCCTATAGGATTTATTTTATTTATTACTATTATTTTTTCATTATTGATGTTTTCCCCTTATAATATACCACCTCTTATTAAATAACTGGGCAGACTATTTAGAAATAAACTGGTGCTTTTCTGCAGTATTTGTTAAAAGGCAAGGATTTTTTTAACCCATTATTTACCTTTTTATGGACTTCCAATGATTCAACAGTTCCATCAGCATTTTTAACCTGAATCTCCAATTAGCTTCCCCAGTTCCTACTATTAAATTAAATTGTTTTAAATTTTATTGAAAGTATCATACATGTCTTTTATGATTTCTTTGATAAAGATTAAATAATGAAATGCATGTATATTTAAATATATATTTACATAATAGATATATTTACCCAAGAAGGCAAAGTTAATCTGCCATATCCTACCTTTTATTGTCAGGGACAAAAAGGTAATAATCTGGTTTCTAGCATAGTGTGGGCAGTCCCTCACAGAAGGTCCCTTGGAGCAGGGTAAGGACAGGGTCAACCTTACCTAGAGAATGAGAAATCAGTTCCATGGCCCATGGCCTCCCTCCTGCAAGGTCTGGCCTCCTCCTCATCATGCCCCAGGTCCACTGTGATGCTCTCAGAGTGTGGGGAGAGCAGTAGAAAGTCTGCAGGGAATTGGGCAGGAAGAGGGCCTCAGTACGTGGGATTATGGGGGAAACAGAGCCAGGCTCTCTGGGCACCTCTATCTCCCCCTCATCTCTGTGGAGATCACCTTTCTGCCCTTGTGTGGGCAGAGCCCCAGGCCTGCACTCCTGCCAACAGCATCCTGAAGGCAAGCTGGATAAACCCTTAGTCTGTCATGAGACCCTGAAGCTGCATGTCCTGTGGGCGACACAGGAAGAATAAACAGGTGTGGTTTCGGAAAGCCCAGCATCTCTGCCTCACACCCAGGCCCTGCCTCCAGCTGAGGCAGCTCTGTGAAGTCAGCGTGTCCAGACTGAGGATGGTGTGCTGAGTTGGGTTGCCAGCAGCTCACCAGGCTGCCCACCTCTTTGTTAGGCCTGGATACGTCCTGTCCACAGGACCTGGAGGACTGGGAACCATTCCCAGGCCACCTTGGGCCGCCACCACTCCCAGAGCCTTTGCGGGGACCTCAGATCACCTGGTTTAAGGAGCTGTCAGGAAGCTCTACAAAGGGCTTAGCTGATAACAAGGAGTAAATTGCTCATCATAGTTTGAATTGCATCTACTTGCCTGCCTTCCCAAGTGTATTTGCTTCATAAAAAAAATGGAGCTCTAAGGGGGAAAGGTGAGCAGTGAAAGTGGGGTCACAGGGCAGAGAGCCCTGCCTGGCTCCCCTTAAATGAGAAGGCATCTCTCTGGTCCTGCCCACAAGGCTCCCGTGGGCCCCTGGAGCCCAAGAAAGGGGGTTCGATGCCTGACTGGAGGAAATGTTGCCCTGAGGCCACTGTAGCTGGGGGCTCAGGGAGCTTCGTATTGAAAGCTGGGGCGTCAGGGCCCTGTGGTACTTCCACAGTCACAGATCTCCACACGCTATTTTCAAATACTTGGAGCTCCTCGTGCAACTGCGTGTTTTTGTCAGTAAACCCTCCACCAAAAAACTAAATGAAGCTACAAGCTTTAATTTATATCAACTCAATACTTACACCAACTATGCTATCACTTATGGATCAGAAGATCTGATTGGCAGTTATATTTGGTTTTAAGGAATAAAACTGTAAAAGTAAATTTGTTATCAGCAAGTGAAGAGTACATGGTAGATAGATTTTCCAAAACAGGAAGTTCAAGGGAGAAAAAAACACAAAGGTATCCATGTAACGGGAAGGCTGGGAGCACTGAAATAAGAACACCAGGGGCAGGGGCAGGAGCCCAGGAAAGGTGGTTGGATTGGATGCAGCCTGTTCCAGAAAAAACCATATGTGTCCTTGTAGTAGACATAGTGTGCATACACAAGGGAACTCTGGGCCATTGCCTGGCTGTGTGACCTCGGGCAAGTCCCTTTCCTTGATGGGTCTGTTTTCACACCTGTGCCATGAAGGGCTTGTCTGATTCCTCCTCCCAGGGCCAGGGCTCTGGACCCAGCCTGGAGGAAGGGGTATGGGGAACATGCCACCTCAGGTGCCACTTCAAGGCTGTGTGGCCCTGAGCAAGCGGTTCTACCTCTCTAAGCAAACTGGTCTACGTTTCTGAGCCTCAAGTTTCCATTAATACTGGTGCCTACCTCTCAGTACTTTATTAAGTCTCCAGGATTATTCCAGCTGCTGATTTTACTGCCGCTTCTAACCCACTTTGAATGTTGACCCTGGCTTGGATTTAGGGTTGTGGCACAGACAGTCAGCGGAGACCCAAGACTCATGACCGCCTCCATCCCACGGTTCTCTGCCTCCTCTCAGGGCTGGCCGGTCCCGCTTGGCTCTCAGGTCTCCCATCTTGGCATCTCTTCGCTGTTTCCTTTTCAACCTGATGGTTACTGAAGCCCGACATGAGTCCTGGCAGAAGGAATCGGTAAACCCTGAACAGATGTGTCTCAGCTGCGGCATAAAAGGCAGTGCTAATCCATCCCGCTCCCCGCCCCCCGAAGAAACATGCCTTGCCATCAGAGCCAGGCCAAAGGTGGTTTCCTGAAATTAGAAGTTTTCCAAACACCAGGTAAAAGATTTCAACTATCCTACAGTGACACACAGGCTTAAGACAGAATACTACAATCCTTGGAGGGTGGGTGGAAGGGAAACCTGCCCCTTCTCTATTAAAAGAAATGGAAACTTTAGAGGACTACAGAGAGAAAAAAAGAAAAGAAATCTTCAAGTGAGGAATAGTAATTCCTGTATTAGAAGCCTCTATTAAGGTAAATCTCTTGCTGTCAATGGACAACCTTGATGCATGTCAGGTTTGGCTCTGGTTGAGAGTGAGAAGATGGTAAAGTGAAAAATGACTCAGAGGTTGTGGCTGATGAGTCCTGTGAAGGGGGGCAGGCCTCTGAAGAGGTTGTGGCTAATAAGGACTTGCATCCAGGGGAGGCTGTTTCAGAGAGAGGTAGGCAACCTCCAACACAGGCCCCGTGATCCCCACCTCCTGGTATTCACATCCTTCTGTAATCCGTCCCCTGGAGTGTGGGTTGCTAATGAATAGTGGTGGGATATCATTTCTGATACTAGGTTACGAAAGCACTCTGGCTTCCATCTTGCTCATCCTCTGTTGCTCTCTCGCTTGCTCTGAGGGAAGCAGGCTGCCATGTTATGAGAGACCCACATGCAAGGACTGAGGGTGGTCTCCCGCCAACAGCCAGCTGATAGCCCCCAGTCCCCCAGCCCTTGGGGAATTGAATCCTGCCAACATCCATAGGAATGGGCTTGGAAGTGGATACTCCCCCAGATAAAATTGCAGCCCTGGCTCGCCCACAGTTGAGTCATGTGCTTTACACACTTTATGTCAAATTCATTCTATGAAGTAGATGTTTGTACCTCCATTGTGCAGATGAGGAAACCAAGACTCGAATAGGTTGAAACGTGCCAAATGGCATGTGACAAGTGAATAGAAGAATGTGGGTCTGAACCCAGGACTGACTAATGCCAAAGCCCACATTCTGACTACTTCAGAAATACACTGTGATAATTTTCCACATCTCCAGTGGAACTTAGAAATAAAAAGGGATAGTTGTCCAATTATCCAACCAATAAGCGCTAGGATACAGCAAGAACTGGGACTGGGACACCGTGCTAACCAAGGCCACACCTTCCCTGGGCAGGAGACAGACAAAACAGCATCAGAAGCTGATCCAAACCTGTGACGCGGCCTTGGGGCAGAATTCTCCACTTGCAAAGTGATCTAGTTTCTTTATTTTCTTTTAAAAGTTAAAGACAATAGCTGAATCTGATGCCAATATGGCCACATACTACTTCTAAGAACTTTACAAGTTCTAACTTACTTAAACAACCCTATGAGGAAGTTACTGTTATTGTCATGCCACTTACAGATGGGGAAACTGAGGCACAGAAAAGTTAAATAACTTACTCCAAGTTGTTCAGCTGTAAGAGCATAGCCAGGATTTAAACCCAGACTGTCTGGCCCCTAATTTTCATGCAAGGGCCCCAGCAGGCACATCTCTGGGCCCTGGGCTGCCATGTGGCCTGGGTTCCAGGCAATGTCCACTTCCTTTACTGATCAGGCATAGCTGCCCTGGGTTCCACCCCCCAGATTCTGCATCCAGCTCTCCCCTGTGACTTCCACTATTCGATCCCTGCCTCCCAGTTCCCTGCGTTGATTCCATCTGTCCTGACTCCTGTGCTGCCCATGCCTGCACCCTGGCCCAGGCCTGCTTCCTAGCCTGGCTCCCGATTCATTCTCCATCCACCAACCTGAGGCTCTCTCCACCGCTATGCTGCCCCAGGAACATGACCAGCCCCTGGGACAAGCCAGGGTCAATTTTGTTAGTTATAAATGGTCCCAATTCTGGGGATATTATGTGAAGAGAGACTGTTTCCAAGCAAGAAAAATAGCAATATAGAGGCAGAAGAGCATTACTGTGTGGATAAAAAGATGACATATGACAATGAACCCAACAGAGCCAAGAAGTTAGATTAAGGTTACAGACCGATCTGGTAGGGAAGATAATAGAAGCTGTTACAGATCTCTAGGGCACGATGAAAAAGCAAATCTGCCCATGTTTATGCAGATAACAGAGGCTGTTAAAGAGGCCGTAACATTGATCATATGGGGTCTGAATAGCCCGGCAGTGGACTGGAGTAAGAATTGTGGGGTGGCAGGGAGGAGGGGCCGTAGCGCCAGCAGAGATCCAAGGCCCTTCTCCAGGACACTTTGTTGGGCAATCGGGAAGATCATGGGCTATTTGGGCAGCCATCCAAAAAGCTGAATGCACTGAGGGATGAAGAGATGGGGCTACAGAGCTAAAAGCAGCATTTCAAACAAGTCTCATTTCGGTTTAGTCTTCCCATCTGTGGTGACTTTAAAAATATCGTTCCCAAATTGTCTGTCGCATCTGGGAAACAGGGTCTGTGGGCAGACACCTGCCCACCAGTGAGAATTCAGAATGGCACTCCCAGGTGGGGCCTTGTGGTTTAGAGATTGGTCAGTAAGGAAGACAGGCTTATAGAATCCCAGTATAGCAGAGCTGGGAGGCCCTTAAAGATGATGTAACTGCCCACAGAGGGTGGGTGACATACTCAAGGTTGCACAGCTGGTAAGGTAAGGTCTAGAACTCCAGAGTCCTGAGTCTCTGCTCAGGGCTACGGCGTTCCCTGGGATGAGTGAAATGAAAGTCTTTGAAAGTGTCTCCCCGAAGGAAGTGTGGAATGAGAGGCATGTTGGTTGCCATAGAGAAAACAAGGGGGAAATGAATGAAGAAGGATAAGTTCAGATCTGACTTCTCTTAAGAAAAAAAATTCTAATAATTATTGTCCCTCATTAATTTAAAGAAAGTAAGAAAACTACAGGGGTTGCCACATTAGGTTTACAGTTATGAGGATGCAAAACACAGAGTTCATTCTTGTATTATTATTTATTATTGTATTATTTATTTGTACTACAACTGTAAACCTACTTTGCCCACCTGTACGTGAAGGCAAGACTAGGACAGAAGAAGCAGTTGGTTTCCACAGAAGTCAACCACCCAGGCGAATTTGCCCCACCCATTGATCACACTTCAGGGATCTGTGAAAGCTAACAGCAAACATTGTACCTGTTCCAGGTAACTGTCTCAGAGTCTCCTCACTTCCTCTGTGCTCGCTATGCCTGCTTTTGTCTCCCTGGTCCCCAGATTTCTGAGTCTATGCCCAAGTTTTGAGATTTCTTCTGGCCACATCAGATTAGTCACTTAATCTGCCTCCCCTTGGACCTCAGCTTTCTGGGTAGCTCTGAGCTCTACCTTATTTAACATCTCCTACGGTCCTACTGAGAGATTCCATTCTCTAGATGCAGCCCCAGAAAGGCCCACATGCAGGCTAGCCCCTAGTCATGTCAAGTAGAAAGAATTTAGACATTTTGTCTCAAAACCTAAGTTTTCACCTAGGGGTGAGGCATGAGGTTATGACAACTCTCCACATCTTTTCTTGAGACTTTAGAGCTATGAGACGAAAAGAAAAAAATCACAGAGCTGGCTGAAAGGCCAGGGCAGCTGATGGTAAACGTGTGGCAGGGACACGATGGTGGGTGGGGGGTTGTGGGGGAGGTGGGAAGGGAAGGAAAGGGCTCTAGGGAGAAGATTCCCCAACTCTCCCCATTTTCTCCTATAGCTATACCTTGACTGGGCTCCCAAGCCCTGTGGTTCTCAGAGAAGAGGGAGCTGACCTCTCTTGGTCAGGACATTTTGGTTGCAAGTGACAAATCTAGCTCGAACTAGCCACAGCAAAAAGGGGGTTATTGGATGTTATTACCTCACAAACCCAGAGTGACACTGACAGGCTTAGCCAGAACCAGGGCTCAAACGGAGCCAGCGAGGCTCTGCCTCTCCCTCCTTCTCTCAGCCTGGCTGCCACCGAGGTGACGATTTGCTTCTACAAACAGACGCTCTCCATGACTCAAGTGCCTGTCCTCAGAGCTGACTCTCCAAAGGGAAGAGCAGGATGTCAAAGAAGGTGACTGGCCCTGAGGACTGTATGCCCAGCCTGGACTGACTGCCTTGTCAGGAGGTGGGGCTGGGGTGCAAGAAGCACCATGACTAACAGCGCCAATGGAGCCACAGCGGGTCGGGGAGGGCTGGTTCACCAAAGGAAAGATGTTGGGGGAAAACGTGCTCTCTGTAGGATCTTCATGTCCCATTGTCTGGGGAGCAGGACAGATTACTCACCACCTGCAGCTGGGTGGCCCCTCCACGGATTACACAGATTCCCGGGCCACACTGTGCGAAAAGGTTCAGTCGCCCCACCTGCTTGGCCTGTGCGAAGACATACCAAAGAGTTGTCTTATTCCCCGCTCAGCTATTTGAAGATAATACACTTGAATATTTGTTCTAGTTCCCAGAAGGCCTGAGGAAGTTGGCTAAAAAATGTTGTTCATGATGATGACCTAAACCTGCAGCCACTTTGAACACATGTCTCAGTGTGAAATTTCAGTTTGTCACCCAGGGCACCCCATCAAGACTACAATAAACCACTCTTCAAGCCCGTGGGTAGAAATGAATTCTCAGGAATAGTAATAGCTCAGATTTCCCTGTCTCGTTACTTCCTCTGCTTATACAAGACGGCAGCGCTGGGGTTCCCAGGTGATGCCTTGGGTGGCATCTCCATTCTCCAGTTCCCACCAGGTCTCATGGTCTCCGATCTCCCAGCTCCATCTGCACAGAGTACCTCCACTGAGGCCCTGAGGCTCGCTGCATGCCACCACATGCTGGGTCCCAGGCAGAGGAGGGCAGAAGGCCCCACTCCCTGACCCTGATTCACATGCTCATGTGGAGATCAGAAGTGACTATCCCTCACGTCCACTCTGTGAGAACAGTTCCTTCAGCCTCTGCCTGAGACCTCTCCCTGCAATGGGACTGGGACACCGGTCCAGGGGCTGGAGATGGGCCAGATAGCAAATCAACTCCCACAACTAGAGCTTTGCCATTAATTCATTCATTTGATAACATAAGCTGCATATATTTTTTTCCTATAAATTATATATATATATTTTCCTATAAACTATATATACATTTTTTCAACAGTGCCTGGTACATCAGGCACTGTTTAAATTCCAGGGCAAGACAATGAAAAAAAAGCAGACAAACATCCTTGCCCCCATAAAGCTTAAAATTTAGTTTGAAATATAGATAATAAACAAATAGAAGCACTGTCTGGTATGACTCAGTGGATTAAATGCCAGTCTTTGAACCACAAGCTCACCATGGTTTCAATCCCTGGTTGGGGGTGTGTGAGAGGCAACTGATCAATGTTTCTCTTGCACATTAATGTTTCTCTCCTCTTTCTCCCTCCCTTCTCCTCTCTCTAAAAATAAATTAATTAAATACAGTGGTCAGGGAAGGACCCCATGGACAGATGACGTTTGAGCAGAAACCTGCAAGGAGTGAGCAAGTGAAGCACACAGGTTGGTGGGGAAGGGCATCTCAGGCAGAGGGAACTGCAAATGCTAAGACCCTGAGGGCAGACCATGCCCAGCTTTTGGGTGAACAGTAAAAAACCAGTGTGGCTGGAGCCTGGTGAGCAGTGGAGAGTGCAGGAGATGAGCTGAGGCACAGTAGAAGGTGGATAACCCAGCGCCTTGTAGGTCACCATGAGAGCCAGATCCCCCTAGACATGTCTGAAAATACCTTTGAGCTTTATTTGGATTCACAGAGAAAATGTAGGGTATGTGTAGGGCGGGGCATGGAGCTCCCCATAAGACTTCACATTAAAACTAGGCTTTGAAAGATGACCACGCATTTTTGGGGTGGAGGAAAGAAGAGGAAAGCATCCCAGATGGAGAGAGAAGAAACTCACAGGTGAAGAATGACGAAAAAATAAAACATGTTCCGGGGATGGCTGGCCTTCCATCTGGCTGGAGTTTAGCACGGGAGGGAGTCAGAGCAGAACTCGGGGCTCAGAAGTAGCAGGGGCCAGATGGGAAGGGCCTGGCAGAAAGCGGCACCTCCAGCTTCATTAGGAGCACACCCGCTTCCTGGAGAAGCTCATTAGTCCCTAATGAGCTGAAGTCACTTTGCTAACTTACCGCAAAGTAAGCAAGCGCTGTTCTAGGAGGCATATGGCCCATCTCCCTGGTCTTCCTTCCCAGCCCACCTCCACTCCCAAAATCCAGGCAGCTGCCTCAGGCCACTTCAGACGTGTGGATGTGCTTGCAGCTTTCAGACAGCTTTTCCCTAATAACCAAGCTTTTTTACTTAATCCAGGAAATTACATGCTATTAAATTAATTTCTGAACTGTCATTGCCAGAAAGCTAAGGACAGTGGAGTCACAGGTGGAGGGAGAGCGGGGGAGGCAGACAAGGCAGCAAAGAGGTGGCCAAGTTTGGGAGTTCCTGACTTGGGTCTGCCCAACAGATTCATTCCAGCATGGGGGCTTCCTTCTGCCATGCAGGCACTGTGCTGAAGGCACTCAGTAATTAAAATAAGAAATGAGAGTCCCCCGATAGCCTATTGTGCCCTGGGCCCTAACAATGATGGAAAGGTGGCCCACCTCTGCCATGGGGTGAACCCAAAAGTAATTACCAGGATACTTTGTGGATTATTGAATAAGTCCCTGTAACTAGCACATTGATTTATATAAGATCCAGAGATTTTGAGAGATTTGAAAGAATATTAAGAATCAATCGATATTTTAATTTATTTCGGGGTCCTGGAGACTCCAGCTCTGGGGAAAACCGCCGGGAAGAAACAGTGACCTTGCTACGCGGCTGGCAGGCGGGCGGGCGGCAGGGAGGCACTTGGACAGGAGCCTGTTTGGTAGCAGCTGCAGGGAGGGACTTCCCTGCTGTGGAATGTTCTCTTTCTTCCCAACATCAGGCAGCCAAGGGTTGGGGGCCCCCAGGGTGAATGTGCTCTGGGGGCCCGTGGGAGGAGGCTCTCAGCTGGGAGATGTGGAGCTTGCTCCTCCCAGAACAGAGTCCTCAGGGCCTGGAGAGAGGAGCCCACAGACCATCTTCCCTTTTCAAGGACACCCTGCTGGGATCTGGGGACTTCTTCATGGAGCCACTGGATGACATGACATCTTTGTGGGGGTATCCAGCAAGTTTTCCCTCAGGCCACACTCTCCCCATGCCCTCCCGAGGGAGGCAAGAGGTTTGTCCCAGCTCTCTCAGGGCACCTGAGCACCTGTCTCTGACCATAACCATCCACACACCTGTCTCCACTGTCAGACTGGAAGCTCCCTTTGGGCAAGGGCATGTTTGATCCGTGTCTGTGCCAGCAGAACTGGGTGTCATGCCTGGCCCAGAATAAGCAGATGTAAAAACAATGAATTGAATCAATGAATGGTCAAATGAACTAACACACACACAAAAAAAGAATATTTGTTCATGAAAATGTTTTTTAAAGGTCACATGATATGTTTGGGTCAGTCAAGTTTCAACAACAGAGAACACATCCACACTGGGTCCTGAGAGGAGTTTAGACGGTCAAGGCAGCCTAAGGAACTGGCCAAGGCAAGCAGCACCCTGGGGCTGGTAACAGTGAGGGGAGACAGAGCTGTTGTCACCCCAGGCCTGGTGGAGCTAAGGGAGGGGCAGTGACCCAACCTGGAGAGGGCCACCTGACAGGAGCTTTCATAAGGGAGGCAGCTGGCCCCTCCCTACCTGTAGAGACCTCACCCTCTTCCCTTCCTCAAATCTCCTCCTTCATTCTCCACTGCCCAAAGCCCATTAGCCAGAGGGCAGAGGACACCCTTTATTCGTAGCAGACAGGGGTGGAGAGAGACCCAAAGGGATCCAGCTGTTAAATAACTCTGCCTGTGCCATTCTGAGTTACCCACCCCGTGACGAGGGCGAAGGTGGGCAGTCGGGCCCCACTGATGGCCTCACCCGGTGGTAGTAAACAGGGCAACTTCATCCCCTGGGAGACATTATGCACTGTCTGCACACAGTTTGCCTTTTTCAATTTGAGGAGAGTAGGAGGAGGGTTACTGGCTCTTCTAGGATAGAGGACAGAAATGCTGGAAAACATATGAAAATGCACAAGGCAGCCCCTAAAACAAAGAATTTTCCAGCCCACGATGTTGGTAGTGCTGAGGTTGAGAACCCCCGGTTTAACAAAATGTTGCAGGTGAACCCCAGCCCTGGGCAGGCACTGCACTGCCCTGGGGTGGGCTGGAGACTGCTGTCCTCACTCTTCTGGAAAAGGTGGCATCATTAGGTCTGACCCCAGAGCCAGCGTCTTGCCTTCTTGTGTACCTTAGAGATGGTGCCATATTCAGGCAGAAGCCCCTCCGCTCTCCGTCTCTCCTCACCGAGAGCAGGGTCTCCAGCGTGGCCAGGGTGGCAGAAGGACGGGCCGGATGGCACTGTCCGAGCCACAGGCCTCCACAGCCTGGCTTTGCCTTCTCCCAGAGGCCAAACCACCTTCTCATTCCCCTCGTTTTCAGTTTTATATTCATACCCTGAAAGCATTTGGTAAAAGTGAATCAAGTCTTGCCATCTGTCTCTTACACTTTTATTATATTTATAACAAAAAGAAGAATCAGGAGGAAATTCAATTCAGACTGCAAATAACGTGCTGCTTGCCTGGCAGCTGGGACCCTCCGAGCAAGGCCACTCCCCAGGGAAGGGCCAGGCTCCGGGCGTGCAGAAATAGAGAGCACACGGAACCTGGACCTGTCATGCCCTCGTGCTCTCCCCACCGCAGCCCTGGAAAGCAGGGCTTATCATCCCCATTGGTAGATGAGGAAGCTGAGGCTCATCAAGAGGAAATTAGTCGTCCAAGGGCTGTGCTCCCAACAAGTAGCAAAGCAAGATCGTCAGTCCTACATTGAGCCTGTCGACTCCAAGTGTGGACAGTGGTGCTTCCTATTTCATCCTGACCTCAGAGAGTTAACTCATTCCCACTGGGGCTAGGTACCACTTTAAAAACTGTTGAATATAATATTCATACATGTCAACTATACTTCAAAAAAACTATTGGAGTTTACGAAACTGTGGTCCTCAAGAAAGTCTTATTTTTCTCCCTGTCACATCTTAGAGAGTTGGTCTCTCACCTGACCCTCTGGGGTCAGAACTGGGGAGAGAAAAAGTTTCATTCATACACTTATGCCTCAAACGTTTACCGAGAGCCAACATGCCAGGTGCTGCATGTGCGATGGCCAGAGAACACCATACTGAGCAGAGCAGGTGATCTTGAAAAAGAACCCTTGGATCCAGATCGGAGAGGACCGCAGTAATGGGAGACTGCATTTACGGAGCTCCCAACATGAGCCAGCTGCTGTTTCAGTATTTTACATTGTACTTTATTCCTACTCACTGCTGTTATAGCTCCCACGTTACAGGTGAGAAACATGAGCAGTAAAGAAGATTGCTCAAGGATACCGAGTTTAATATTTTGGGCTCTGTTCTGACACATGTTACATGGATGAACCTTGAGGACATTATATTAAGTAAAATAAGCCAGTCACAAAAAGGATGAATATTATATAATTTCACTCATATGAGGTACGTATGGTGCCATACATTAAAATTCACAGAGACAGAAAGGAGAATGATGGTTGCCCGGTGACAGGGAAGGGCAGAATAGGGCTTTATGGTGAAGCGGGTATGGAATTTCAGTCCGGGAAGGTGAAAAACTCCTGGAGACGGACAGAATTGATGGGTGCACAACCACGTGAATGTACTTACTGCTACCAAACTTAAAAATGGTTAACATGGTAAAGTTTATATTATGTATATTTTGCCACAGTAAAAAAGTGAAAAAATATAACTTTTAAGTTGACCATTAAAATTCACAAATTGGTAGGAAAAAAAGGTTGGGCACTGGAACCCAGGAATGTGGGTGGTCGGTGGAAGGGCAGGGTTGGGGTGTCGGGGGCTTTATACAAACATCCTGCTCCCAAGCCTCCTCCTAACTGAACGCTCTCAGACCACCCAGACGGCAGCAGGGCCCATGAGCCCGCCCCACTGCTTCTGGCCACTACTAGCCTGTCTGGTCAGGAAGTAAAATTCGTGTCTCACTAAATAACAGTAACAGTGGGTACCGGGAATTAAACAGCTGTAACGCTGGCTGCCATTATCTCCTAGGGTCTTGATGCTGCGTTCAACATTTTCTACTATCTCATTGAATCTTAACAATTGTGTGTTTTTGTTAATCCTACCTGAGGATATGTTTTATTGATTTTAGAGAAAAAGGAAGGGGCAGAGGCAGAGAGAGACAGAGAGAAGAGAGAGAAATACCTATATGAGAAACATCAGTTGCCTCCCATATGCACCCCGACCAGAAAACAAACCCAAAACCCAAGTATGTGTCCTGATCAGGAATCCCAACCCGCAGCCTTTTGGAGTATGGAACTACATTCCAACCAACTGAGCCACCTGGCCAGGACAACAACTGTGCATTTTACCTGTAAAGAACCTGAACCTTTTAGAGATTAAATAACTTATCCACATCACCAGTCTAGCAAGAGGAAGAGCTGGAATTTGAACCCCTGACTGTCTGATGCCAAAATCAAGTATATTATCCCGTACTGCCCCTGATATCTTGAGGTCTAGTGAGTATGGTGGACACAACCCTGCCTGTTACATAAATAATCTCAAGTATGATGGCAAAGAAAATGCCACTATAATGACCTGGACAATTTAAAGTCACTTGAAGATTGGAGAACATGCTTGGTAACCTAAATCTTTTGAGGATTTCCATGGAGAAACACATAAATGAATTTCAGAGCATCCACAGGGTGCTTGGCCGGCAGCTGTAAATAGCACTTCTACTAATTTCCATGTAACGGCTCCTGGTGTAAAGCGTAGTGAACAATTGTAATAACAGGCGGGTTAATCTGCTCCATTATTTTTACTTTGCAAACTGTTGAGCAGAGAGGCATTAATGGTTTTGCCAAAGCGGAGCAGAGCAGAACTAGCAAAGGCCTCCCTGCCTTATTTGTTACTTGGAAAAAGGCAGTTGTTTCATCTGTGACTCTGGGCACAGTGCAGAGGAAACAAGCAGCCATGGGGAATGAGCTGCCTCAGGCCAGTCCTGTCATTTCATGCTAATGGTTAATAGGAAGGTTGGAGGGTGGTGGCGATTAGAGCCATCTAACACCAGCAGGCCTCCACTTGCCTTGGAGTTTGAAGGTGAGTTCCCCTGTGTAACTACAGTGTAAGTTACTAGAAGTTTCCAGAGCCCCATTCTCCCCCCGCCCACCTGGCCCACAAACCTTTTGTCGAAGCAATTTATTCAGGACACTAAAAATATGATTTGGTAAGCATTCTTTTACTATGTTCTGAAGGGAAAAAATGCACTGTCAAAATTTAAGGGCTGAACATAGTCCTTAAAATGCTTGACAATCAGGCTGTTTTTCTTTCTTTCCCAATCTGTTTCATTTCTAACAATACATCCTCCGTGGTATATACTGGAAAGATCGTGGACGTTACAGTGGGACAGAATGGGTCCACATCCCATCTCCGCCCCCACCCTTCACCCAAGCTCTGAGATCCTAGCAAGACACTGCATCTCTCTGAGCCTTAGTTTTGGGGACACTGCTATTTTGACTGTGGTTGAGTAACCCTGAAAACCCATGAAGGGTGAATTTGCTAAGGGGCCAGACAAACTGTATGTGAAATGGTTCTAAGGGAGTGGATCGCCCACTACCCAGTACCCACAGCTCCACACAGCTCTGGTGGTCTCTGCTTGAACTCAAGTATAGATTTTAAATATCATTTTATTGTAAAATATAACATTTATTTAAAAAAAAACACACACAAAACAAAAAATGTACAGCAAAGAAAAAGAAAAAATGTGGAGGGCAGCATTCGTCACAAAGAAACACCTGTGAAATCAATTTCCAGGGAAGATTTAGGTCAGGGGTCAGCAAACATTTTCTATAAAAAACCAGATAGTAAATAATATACTTAGCTGGCATGGTCCCTTTAGCAAATACTCAGCTCTACCAAAGTACCACAAAAGCAGCCATGGACAATACTAAATAGGTGGGCCTGACTTGTTCCGATAAAACTTTATTTACAAAAACAAGCACCAGACTAACATGCTAGCCTTTGATTTAGATGATTATTAACACTCCAGAAGCCATATCACGCTTTCTTCTCAATAATTATCCTGATTTTTATGACAATTACTTCCATGCTTTATCATTTTGCTACATAAATATACACCCCTAAACACTAACATTTTGCCTGGTTTTTACACTTAATATAAATAGAATCATACAGTATTTATTCTTTTGCGTCAAACTTCCCCACCCAACATTACTGGCATATAGCTCTAGATCATTCATCTTGACTAGCTGTGCACATTTCGGCTGTTCCCAGTTTGGGACCACAGTGAATGGAGCAGCTATGAATAGTCTTATGCAAATGTCTTAGTACACAGGTGCATGGAATGCTGCTGCGTACAAACGGGGAGGGATTGCTGGGTCATGGAATATGCATATGATCTACTTTAAAATGCAATGACAACTCTTTTCCACAGAGGTTGTGTGACTTTACACTCCCACCAGCAATGGATGTTGAGAGTTCCAACTGTTCCATGTCTATTCCAGCACTGTTTCTACCAGACTTTAAAAACGTATCCATTCTCGTGGAGTGTAGTGATATCTCATGGTTTTAATTTACGGTCCATGATCGAAAATGGGATCTGACATCTTTTCATTTGTTTGTTAATAATGTAGATCTCTTTGACTGTGAAGTGCCTATTCAAATCTTCTGCCTTTTTTGTTTTTGGTTGTTTGACTTTTTCTTGTCGGTTCGTAGAAGTTCTTTGTATATTCTTAGTATCAGTTCTTTGTCTGATATGTGTATAGCAAATATTTTCTCCCACTCCAGGCTGAATTTTCACTGTTTTAATAGTGTTATTTGATGAACAAACATGTTCTCAATACAGTAAACTGCATTAATATTTTTATTTATAATTAGCACTTGTTTAATATCCTGTCTAAGGAATCTTTCCATACACCAAAGTTATGAAGATCTTTACTTTTGCTGTTGCATTTATTCCAGAACATAGCTCATAAAACTTAGGCAATGTTATTAATAACACATACTATTATCATTATATCATTTTTAATATTAGCAGAATCTGTGGCAAAGTTGTCTTTTTCATTCCTGACTTTGGATATGCTCCTTCTCTCTTTTCTTCCTGATATACTCAGTAGAAGTATATCAAATATATTAGTCTTTTCAAAGGACCAAATTTGGGGTTTGTTGACCCTCTCCATTGTATTTTCTTTGTTTCATTAATTTCTCCATGTATTTATTATTCATTTACTTCTATTTTCTTTGCTATTAATGTGTCATTCTTTTTCTAACTTCTTGACAAAGAAACTTGGTGTTACTTTGTAGTATCACAGTATAAAGATACCTTCTTCTTTACATACCTACACACAAAAATTTTGACACTTTTATTATTTAGTTCAAAGCTTTTTTCTACTGTTCCTTGTGACTTCTTCTTTGACCCACAAGCTATTTTGAAGTGTATTTCTAAATTTCTAAAAAAAATGGAAACTTTTTTATGCCTTTGTTATTGATTTCAGGTTTAATTGCATTTTAGTCAGAGAATATATTTGGTATGATTTAAGTTCTCTGAAGTTTGTTGAGACATGTTTTATGACCCAGGATAAGGCCAATTAGAACAAATGTTCTAGTTTTAATTTATTGGGTGGAAACCTATTTTTCTGAAGCTAGACAAGTTGATACTAAAGTTCATGGAAAAACACACACACAGAATAACTAGGAAAAATACTGAAGAGCAAGGACTCTGAGATGGAACTCGTCTTCCCAGTTATTAAAACATGCCACAAACCCTCTCTAAATGAAATAGTGTGGCCCTGACACATGAACAGACAGAATGACTGTTGAAATGGAGCAGAAATTCAAGAAACAGATCTAAGTACACATGGAAATCACGTGTGTAGTATTGGGAATATCTCAGATCAATGAGGCAAAAATTACTTTCATAAATGGTGTGGGAAAATGAGAGCCACTTGTAAAAAATATATCCTTTTCTCATACCAAATACAAGAGTAAACTTGAAATAAATCAGCTATCTAAATACACAAAATTAAACTACATAAATGCTAGAAGAAAACATGGATAAATTTTTCTATAACCTGGGTATAGGGAAGGATTCTGAGTCTTTATAGTTATTGTATTGTATTTTTTATAGTTTTTAGATTCCTACCAAGATTTTCAGCCTTCTCTATTATTCTCTTGAACACAGTAACCACAGTTATTTTAGATTTGCCTGATAACTTCAATATCTGAATCCTCTGTGGAATTATTCCTGTTATTAGCTGTTTCTGCTATTGCATTTCTCCTGCCAAGGAAAAAGAATAAAGAACTCTGTATCCTCTTTGCTTATAGATGCTTTCTTGTTGGCTTAAATGAGATGCCTATAGGGGCCAGGTAGGTAACACAAGATAGTAAATTTAGCCAGGTAAAAAGTAATGGGGAAGGGGGGGGACTATGGCTAACTAGGTAATACATTTCCCTCCTAAAGGCCTTCAAGTTCAAAAACTGTAAATACTTCCAAGTCAAACAAAACACATCTGTGAACTAAATTTGCTTTTCCAGTGCTATAGATTTGTGGTCCTTAAACTAGAGACTGATGTATTCCTTCCTCTAAGAAATTTTTGGGCAGAGAGAGGATAAATACTGATGGACGGAGACTTGACTTCTGGTGGTAAACACACAATACAGTGTAGAGGTGGTGTGTTGTAGAATTGTGCACCTTAAACCTGTATAATTTTGTTAACCAGTGTCACCCCAATACATTCAATGAAAAGAAAAAAAAGAAATTTGGGGGTAGCTACATTTATTTCCTCCAACTGAGGAATAGATCTTAGAGAACTGTTACAAAGTCTTGACAGTCACATTAGCTAACATTTACATAATCCATATTATATGCTAAGAATTCCTCTAAAGACTTTACACATGTTCATTTAATCCTTACAGCAATATTGCTGTGTATGTGGAGAAGCTGAAGCACAGAGAGAGTAAGAGACGACTCAGCCAGTTAGTAGCAGAGCTGGGGCTCAGACCCTGCAGCCTGGCTCTGGAGCCCATGGTCTTTACCACTACACGACCCTGCCTCTCAAGGCACAGAGGAAGAAAAGAACTCCTGTTCTGGAGGCTGAAATTCATGACTGGGTTCCACTTGCTTCAGTGGCCACAAAGCCCGTACAGGGGCTGAGAGAAATGTGCTGTTGTACGAGCACCCTGAGGTGCTCCGCTCCCGAAACCCCGCCGTGCTGTCGTTCTGTCCGTTACACACCAGGACGCCTCTGACTGTCAACCCAATTAGTAAATGCAAAATTGCTGCCTTCATAAAACATACTTTGACATTTAATATGCCAAACGTGATCATTTTACGAGCAAACCAAGTTATCCATAATACATTTTTATGTTCTGCAGCTATCAAGGTGGCTTCGGATTTACAGAGTGCTAAAAAAACTATACCATAAATTTCAATTTTCCCTAAAATTGCCTTTCTTAAATGAACCAGGAAAAATTTATATTCCTGTCAACATCTCCCCTCTAGTAGGTTCAGACTTCCTGAAAAGTTGAAGTTGCTAAAAAAAAATTAAGAGTCCTTCTGCAGCTCTGAACAGTCACACATACCACAGGCTGTCTTCAGCTCTGGTCTCCTCTGAGGGGGCGAGGGAGCTTGTGGCGCTGTCCATATACTATACCCGTGGGGTTGGGGAAGACAGATCCACTCTCGAATGTTAAATAGTTTAGATGCTCCGCAGTATGTAGCCGCAAAGCTCTGCAAAGCGGTTGCTAGAAAAAAGACCTTGCTGGTGTTGAGACGAGAGGGTGTGGGGTCTCCCAGTGGCCACACTGAGGGTCTGAGGAAGGAGTTGGTGGGCCTGTGGGCTGCACACGGCTGAAAATCTGCGCCCTGCAAAGCTCATCCACTCCTTTTTCAGGACTGGATGGTAGCAGATCTCTCAGGTGCCGGAAGCCATCCCTGTCCTCTTTGAAACACAAATTGAGTGAGGGTGGCAGGACACTTCTTCATCAGGAACCTCTGAAAATTCCCATGAATCTCTGAGGGAGGGACACTCAAGAGGCCAGAAAGGAGGGAGAGCACACACTTTGCTTTCAAAGGGCAGGAAAATAAAGAACACACAGGATTCAAGACTGGTCATTGGCTCAGGTTGTCACACCCCAAACACCATGAATGGGTCTGGGGTGGCAAGGGATGGAGAGGTAGAACAATGACAAAAATCAGTAAAATCAATGAAACAGAATAGAAAACTAAAAATCAACCCGGTATTTATGAGGCTTTAGCTTACAGTAGAGGTAGTTTTTCAAATGACCAAGGAAACCATGATTATTCAATAAAGTATTTGATACAAAAGACTAACCATTAGGCCAAATGAAGTCAGGTCTCCACCTTATATACCACACAGGAAAATAAGCATCATATAAATTAAAGATTAAAATTTAAATGTTTATTATAAAAAATAAAAGAAAATATTCAGAAAAAGGTGAGAGCAAACATAAAACTCTATTGTCCAAAACCTACATAAGCAAACAAAAAGAAGTAAATAGCAAGTAGACCACTGACATTGAAACTATAGTAGAATTTGAATCTCACACCGCAAATTTCAAGAAATAACCTAAAACTGAATTAGAAGGTATTTGACTATAGGAATTGTCAGAGAGAGAACGCAAAACAGAGTCATGGAGACTAAAAATAAAAAAATAACACTCTTTAAAATCTTACTAATGTCCACATTTCCACACCCAGCTTGGAGCAGTGGGAAGCAGGGCTAACAGTGGCCACAGACAGATGCCCCACCTACAGCCCCTTCTCCCCAACACACCAGACTTCCCGTGCATCGTGTGAGCCCGAAACCAGAGAATTCACCCCAAAGGATAACTATCTATACTATATCTGCCAACTTTTCTGTAAATCTAAAGTTATTCCAAAATAGAAAGTTTAGAAGAAAATCAGGTTAATAAAAGAGAAAGATAGAGAAAAGCTCCATGACATAATTAACAATATCAACCTAAGAACAGAAATTACTCTTTATTCTCCTGTGGCCATGAAATGCAAACATTCTCTATATATCAGAAAAGAAAAAAACTCAAAATTTCTTAAAAGTAAAAACATCAAACCATATTATTTATAATTCAAAATTAAATCAGAAGCAAACCGAAGTCTCTGACCATTTTTAAATTTTAAAACTTTCTCCCATACCCTAAACAAGTCTTAATTTAGGAATAAATTAAAGCCACAATTGCAGAAAGAAGTGATTACTGCTAGTTGCATTTTTCTATAACCATTTTCCTTCCTCCCTTATTTCAAACTTCACCCTGATTTAGTTCCTATGCCCCCTCTTCTCCAGGCAGCTGTCTGCTTCAGGTCAGGTGGGCTCTGCTCCCACCCACAGGAGGTGAATCTTGATTGGCTTACGTTAAATCAGTGATGAGCTCAGGGTGGACACGTAAAACAATCCTAGCAAATAAACTTTGAAGGAGAATTTGATGAGTGATTTCCGGGAAAGTCTTATTTCAGTGCTAACAAAAAACAGCCCCTCTTCTGCATCTGGAAATTGTTATAGGCATGTGAAGCCCAAAGCTACATCTTACCACCCTGAAGGAAATGGCCTGAGGGCAAGCCCGATACACTGATGGTGGCAGGACAGGACAGGCAGGAACGTGGGTGCCCAAGGTGTGTGAACTGCTAAAGAAACCAGCCCTGACACTCCTGCCTCAAACTTCTTGTTGTGGAAAACAATAACTCAAGGCATGTGAGTCTGGGCTTTTTGGTATTTGCTGCTGAAAGAACCCTACCTGATGTATAAAATATCTGAGAAATATAAAAATGAAAATATTACATATTAAAAGCCATAGGATACAGCCAAAACATTGTTTAGAGAAAGTCCTTTTTTTAAAATCCATCTATTTCATTACCAACACACATCTTCTGCCTCAGATAGATTGAGCATTGAAATCAAGAAGTTAAAAAAAAAAACCAATAAGGCAGGAGAGAATAATTAATTAGAAAAGAAATTCAGTGTGTTCTGTATCGCCAGCCAAATGCGACATCCAGGCCTGCAGCTGCCTGATACCAGGGCCTTCCCCTCTTCTCGGCTTCTCCACCATCACTCAAGCTTAGCCTTGGATTCTGTCCTTCCTCGCCCACCCCCACGGCAGGGAGGACAAAGGGCAACTCACCTGCTATCCAGGGCCTTCTGGGGAAATGAGCATTTACCAGGACACTGCTACACTGTGCTCCTCAAACTGGTCTGGCCCCGGAAGATAAGGAGCTGATTGTGGCAGTAAGGTTCCTGACATTTGAGAAGGTGAGATTCCAGCTCAAATGTTGGAGGGAAGGAGCCTCAAACAGTACAAAAGGGAGTCTTTAGAACCTACCGAGGGGCTTCCATATCAGGCCAGAACAAACACATCCTGTAACTTCTGTTGTGAGGATGCTCATTAGTCCCTTCATGAGGAACCAGTAGATATTTTCATCAGAATGCTCTCTAGTCATTTATAATTAGCCATGTATATTTGTGCTTAGGTCAAGGCAGAATGAACTCTCTTTAAGTCTCATTCTGGATCAAGAGTTCAGAAATTCTCCAGAAATCCTGTTGTCTTTCTCTCCCAATCTTACATTAAAAGGCCATGCAGTATTCAGACATGGAAGACCTCATCTGACTACAACAATGTGCTCCTCTCAGAATGGCCAAAAACGAATCATCATCCCCAAAAACAACAACAATGACTGTAGATAACCGGCACAGAGCACTTGCCATATGGCAGAAACTGCACTAAACACTCCATGCATCATTTCACTTAATCCAGACAGATGAGGAAGCAGGAAACGGGATTCAAACCCAGGCCTACCGGACTCGACAACCTGCATATTTAAGCACAACACTAACCACACAGACCTTTCCCTTCCCCTACCTAATAGTGCTGAATGTAACACTTTCACATGGTTTCCATGTTTCATCCTTGCAACAACCCAGTGGCACAGGAATGACCGCTGCTGTCTTACAGATGAGGTTCAAAGAAGTGAGTAATATTCTTAGATCAGGCACTGAGTCAGTGGCAGAGCCAAAATCCTTCTTTTTCTAAAGCCCAGGCTTTTCCATGCAGCTTTTTCTCACTCTAGTCATTGCTCCCATTGATGCAGGGTGCAGCCAGAGGGGGGGCCCAAAAATAGGGATTTGGAATGGGGCCCAGAACTCGGTGTCCAGGGAATATTACAGGGACATATAAGATGTCCTCAACCCTTCCCCCACAGGTATGAGTTGGGGGAAGGGACACATGGAGCAGGGACATGCAGAGCTGCTAATCCATGGCATGGTCATTTAACATATCTATAGCCTTTGGCTGCTATCTTATATGTGTTAAATAGCTGTGGCCATGCTCTGAGCCAGGGGGATGGAAAAGACTCCCCCCAAGAGGTGACTGGGGGAGGAACCCCAAGTTACAGCACCTGTGTGGGAGCTTGGAGAAGATTGGCTCCAGAAAATGGGGACACACCTGCCCAGACTCATGATGGCATCCCAATAACCTTGGAAACATACAGGAATGCTGGCAGGTGTAACTGATTGTAGGAGGAGTTGGAAATGGGGGTACAGAAGAGATTTGGTGCCGGGATTTAAACGGAGACGCAGTAGCCATTGAGAGAGAATCCACGCACTTTCACAAGAGTTAGGACCCTCGCAGCCCTGTGAGGGAAAATTACCATGTGGCTTTAGCAGAGAATTGCCACTTGGCTTTGCCCCAGTGCAGACCCTCTTGCAGCTTTGCCAGAGGGAGGAGATTCCACGCAGTTTCACCAGAGTACAGACCCCTGCAGCTTTGGTGGAGAGGGAGAGCCACATGGCTTTGCTAGAGTGGGGACCCCTTCCCCACAGCTTTGGTAGAAGAAGGACCACGCGGCTTTGGGGTGCTCCCTTTGGCTGAGTGGCCTGGGAGCAAGAGAGACTGCCTGGAAAAAGGGTGAAAGAACTCTTGCCGGTGGGCCATGAGAAGGTGCCACATGGCTTTGGATTAATTAGAGATCCTGCCTGGACGACGACACAGCTGATGGTGTCAAGAGCCTGGATCCCGGACGTGTGCTTCTCTTCCTTGCAATTACAGTACCCTGACTTAGGGCAGAGGGAGATAGGAGGCACTGTGGGCTTCTGTGGGTATCCTGAAGGACTTTGATATTTTAATGAAGACGTTAGGATATTTTAATGAAGACGTTAGGTCGCTGCTTTAACTCTGTATAGCATTAAATAAACATTTCCTTTCCTTTTCACAAATCTCTGGCTTTGAGAGGCATCATTCCATAAGGTGGCGGACAATAACAGACCTTCTGTTGCTCTGTAACACCCTGATTGCCAGAGGAATGAGAAGGACAGAATTGCCCCTGGGTTCCACAAGGAACTTTTCTCTCTATTCCTCTCTTTCTCACCCCTGGAAAACAAAGCAATTCTGCGCTCTTGGAGTTCATTACCACCTTCATTATCTTTGGGTGCTTTTTAAAAATCTTTCTCCATTTTTTCTTCTCCATTTTCTTGTCAAGGGGTGTACACAGACTGTAATTATGCCACTCAAGGTGACAGCCACTTTGGAAATTCTCCACATATCAGTACACAACTTAGGGAATTATCAGCAGCCTCCAAGGAAAGCGTCAATTTCAGCCAAAGTAATTGTTTGGATAGGGGAACTTCCCAGAAATGAGATCAGCTCCTTTCCAGAAGCTCCCCGGTCCCTTTTGTGAAAGGTGACTGGGGCAAATTGGTAAATGCCTTCTTTCTACCAAATATTGGAAAGCATACTCTTGTCCCAGGCTCTTTCCTCAACTGAAAACAGTACTAGCCAGAACTGAGGGATAAAGAAATCAGCCCTGCCCATTGCAACAGAGAGAGAGGCATACTACGTGAGTTGTCAGTCAAAGAAAGTTAAACGCTCATCATAATGGTGGACATCTCTACAGTGCACGTGTGGATGGAAAAAGGGGGCTTCTGTGGAAAGTCACTTCACAGAGTGATCTGATCTTAAATTCCTAACTGGGCAGATCATGGTGGGAATCCATGCTCCCAGCATACAAGTTCTTTAGTAAAAGATTTTTATTTTTAATTTTATTTTATTTTAATTGTTGTTCTTGTACAGTTTTCTGCCTTCTACTCCCATGCCAGCCCACCACCCAGCCCTCCCCACCTCCCTCCCATTTCCACCCCACCTAGTTTTTGTCCGTGTGCCTTTTATATAGTAAAAGACTTTAAGCCAGACCTGACCACTGTTCTTGTGCATCTAGGTTAATACGCCTTTGAAACACCAGAAGCACTACCCCTCATGGAGAGTATCAACCCTCAAAAGAGCACATAATCTTGTTAACTATCCTGTAATCTGGTCCCTACCTTGCTTTCTCCCACCTCCATGTAATCTTCCTTAGGTCCCACCTTAATTTCTTGTGTTTTTTGGGGGGGGATTATTATTTTATTTTTCCCACATTTTACTGTTGTTCAAATGCAGTTGTCTCCATTTCCTTCCCACTGCTCCCCCCACCCCAGCCATCCCCACTTCCCACCCTTGATCCTGTCCCCGCATTAACTTCAAGTGCATGAAAGAAGCTGCGATCTGTTATTCTGTGGGAGCACTAGAAACGTTGCTCCCTGGCATATATTATCAGTTTGGGTCAAATGAACTCAGAAATATTCCTACAGGTTTGGATATCTCTTATGTCAGCACGTGCTAACAGCATCTCTTACAAATAGTTTTGAAATTCCCTAACACAAGACTACTAGGTTCCCCTCACTTCCCCTGAGTCTCAGGAGATCTTCCCTATCAAAAGCTCAGCCCCTGCCTTGCTGACCATATGGCAGTTCTCACAGGGGAACGTAGATTTAATTTGTGTGTAACAGAAAGCCTGTGGTTTTCAGGGGCAAAAGATCCAGGGTGTGGTGATCACCCAGGTTCTGGTTGGCAGGAAACAGAAAGGTCTTATTTTAAATCTGAGACTAGGGTCTTATTCGGCATCATAAATTAAGCCCAGGTGACAGCTTGAAAAACTCCGTGGTGGGTTCTGCTTCTGTCTGCGTAGGTTGCCTCAGCCCAAGCCTCTCTCTAAAAATGATTACACAATGTAAACAAAATATTTTGAAAATCTGTTGGAAGGCACAGGAAAGCTGCTAAGATTATCACAAAAACTTACAGCATGGTAAGGATAAAATAGAGAAATGAGAGTTTAGACTAGCATTTGGGATTTCTCTAGAGGCAGGGGACAATTCCAAAAGCAATGATTGAGAGGCTGAGGAACTGAGCAGTTTTCTGAAATCACACAGCTTGATGACAAAAAAAGGGGGGGTCATGGTTTTTCAAGAGGGAAAGAGTTTTTAGTTCCAGAATGTTAATTTAATTCTTTTGGATAGTTTCTAAATAGTTGCCAAATATTTTTCTGCCTTGATATTTAATCTTTAAAATTATTAATATAATTATTCAAAAATCTGTGTGGGAAAACACTAATGTCAGGATCTTTTTGAGTATGTCTTTTTGTTTTTTAAGCAAATCTTGTCTTCTTGAAACCAGAGAGGACCAGCATCCGAGCTGCCTGTCACTCACACACCGAACCCAATAAACAAAGACACAGATTGAATCTTTATGGGCGCTTTATTCACTTGGCCAGAGATCTGAGAAGACCGAGGTGGAGGTGGGGAGCAGGGTGAGGGGGGCGGGGGGGGGGTGCTCATACTCAAACAGACGTCTTAAATTCCATTCCAAAATGGCCCTTTTTTATAAGGGGAACAAAGTGTAGGCAAGGGGGTTGGAATTCAGGGTAAAGTTAATTGGATTTAAAAAACTGCAGCATTATTGCTCTGGGCAGTGGTCTTTAGCAGTGTCCTGGGCCTCTCACCGTGGAGCACAATGGCTCAGATCCCACCCTGAATTGCTTGCAGTCCTCCTGAGGCACAAAGGTAGAACGCTTATGGTCTCCTGGAGTCAGGGTGGGTCATACCTTCAGTTCCTGGAACAATGGCTTTTACATGCTTGATTACTAAGCTTATTAGCTATTACTTAAACTGAAATTTTCCAACTCCTGAGTCCCCTATCATTTTTGCATGCCTGATTATTTTTATTGCATGCTGTACATTGTGTGTCTGACAAACTGTAGAGATAATTTATGGCTCTGGTATCTTACTCCAGAGAGGATTTACTTTTGCTTCTGGCAAATCACCTTTAATTATAATCAGATATTAGGTGATTGGAAGTTGAGCTTCAGACCTGTGAGGGCTCATTTATTTCTGGCTGATACTTTCTTCCAGAGGGGCAGGATCCTGGTAAATAAACCCCATAGGCTCTTGGTTGGCACCTCCAAATATAAGGTTGGCTTTCTTTTGTTACCTGTGTAAAGAATCCATTGCCTAATCCAAAATCATGAAACATAGGTATAAATACCCCTTACATTAAGGTCTTCGATCTATTTTAAATTAGTTTTTGTATATAATGTGATCTTAGATTCACTCTCTTGCATCGGAATAGCTCATTGTCCCAGAATCATTTGATGAAAAAACAATTCTTTCCTGCATTGAATTGTTTTGTCACCTTATCAAAAATCTATTGATCAAAAATGTCATGAGGTTTATTTCTGGACTCTCAATTCTATTTCATTGATCTATATGCCTATCTTTATGCCAATGCCAAACTGTCTGTATTTTTGTAGTAAGTTTTGAAATCAGGAAGTGTGAGTCCTCCAACATTTTTCTTTTTCAAGATTGTTTTGACTGTTAATGGCTCCTTGAATTTCTGTATGATTGTAAGATCAGTTTTTCAGTTTCTGCAAAGAAGACATAGGATTATAGGAATTGTCTTGAATCTGCATGCCAATTTTGGAATAGTGCCATATTAACAGTATCAAGTCTTCTGATACACAAGGTTCAGAGAAGTTACTTACCCATAGCCAGGTAGTAACTTCTAATAACAGAAGTGCATGAACTCTCCCCACTAACTTCTGTCCTGGTTGAGTGCTAAGAAGACTAACCTATCCCAGCGCCATCCCCTAGAGTCAAAGAAGGACACTGCCATCTGAGCAGTTATTCATAGCACCATTTGAAAAGTGAAGCTAAACTTCTGCATACAGGTAACAAGGTACAAAAAATCTATTTGTTGAAAGAGCCCTCAAAAAAGATCCTTCCATGAACAACTTGGGATAGAAGACAGGACCTCTTAGAGGCATCTCTAGTCATCTTCAGAGGTAGCAGCAAACCTGCTTTCTAAGGAGGGTGGGCCTTTAACTACAGTCTTGCTCTGCAGAGTATGTTATGAAAGTTTGGGCCAGAGCTGAATTGCTTGAAATAATGGGAAAAACTGCACCTAGCCCAGCATTTTTTGATTCTACTTCTCCTCAATGCTGCATTCAGCATCTTCTCTTACCAAATGTTGAGCAAATATTTAAGAGTATTTCATTGAAGAGGCATCAAATTATCAATCTGCCTGGGGTGCCCACATGTGTCAGTCCAGTCTTGCCTCCTCCTATTAGGACAGGGCAAAGCCAAGGGCTCTGTAGCCAATCTCAGTAATTAGCAAGAGTTAAGCTTTTACTGTGTCCACAAACAGTATGGATTGCGGTGTTTCTGCTTAGCTGATCGGAAAATTGTAACACTTTGGCTTTAGTGTTTTCAGCAGATTTTAGCTAAGCATTCATTAATTATGCAAAACAGGCTTCAAGGGAACGATTGTATTTAGTTAATTAATATCAAGTGCTGCTAGCCAATTAGCAGCCTTTTCTATTATTGCGGGGAGATAGTGGGACATGCCAGACAGAGCTGGCTCCCCTCTCACCTTTCCTCAGTCCTACTCCATCTCCCTTCCATGACAGAAGTCAGAAGCACCCTTAACAAGGAAGGACATAGGTAAGGACGTCCTCTCCAACTCTGGACCTAGCATCCTGGTCATCCTGGACCATTTCAGTGTTCGTTTGGACATTGCACCTCAAAGTGTGGTCTGTGGACCAACAAAACCAGCGTCACTGAGGATGCTTATTGAAATGAAGAATCTCAGGTGCATCCCCAGACTTCACGAGTCAGAATCTGTATGTTAACAACATCCCCTAGTGACCCACATAGACATTAACATTTTAGAATCACTGATGTAGAAGACCCTCCCAAGACCCTGCTCCTCATAATTCCTGGCCCTTTTTAATCCAGAAGCTTTCTGGTTGTTAACTTCAGCCACCATAGACACCCATGAACAAATCTAGAACCTTGCCTTACCTCCACTGTATAATCTTACCATCCTGTCCTGTTCTCTGACCATTTTCAAATAGCAACATGCAAATCACTCATCTCTTATTCCCAGTGCATGTCTAATAGAGATCTCCTGCCCACTGGCTACCCTATAATCCCCCAATCTGTCTGCCACTATGTAGCTTCTTTCTTTCCCATGATAAACAGCACTTCAATCCTCTCTCCATTGTGCTCACCTCTCCTGCCCTGGGTAGATCCTGTTACAAATGCTAAGGTTTCTTTGCTACCAGGAAATCTTCTATGTGTCTCTGGCAGCTTTCTCCCTCATTCTCCCACTATTCCAAACTGTGACCCCTCTTTTCAAGCTCCTTGTTTCACCAGGTGGACCCTCCTCTTATCCCACAGAGAAATCCTAGCCATCCAGACAACTCCCTTTCTTGTTCCCTTCAAACTTACCTGCATCTGCATGTATCTCTTCTCCCTCTGTTCCTTCTTCAGTAAAAGAAGTGTCTCTCCTTTTGTCTAAAGTTAGTCTTTCAACCTAGGCCTCAGACCCTTCATAGGTAGGAAAGGGCCCTTAAGGAACCTGGTCCCTTCAATCACTATTTCCTATAACTTGAACCTTTCCCTCTCCACCAGTTCCTTCCCACAAATTATAATGTGCATGCGTCTCTCCCTTCTTTGAAAGAAGTACCTGTCATAGCCCCATAGCTTTCCCAAAGTACCCTGCCTCTTTTAGCCCTTAATTAAGGTCAAGTTTTCTCAACAATCAGCTTTGAAAAATTCCCAAAATGCCACGTGTGACTGACTGTTGGATGAAATGCACCTTACCTTGTCTGATTTTCTGTGGCATTTGTACAGTTGACATGTCCTCCTTCCTAAAGCTTTCCCTTCCATTCAATTAAGTGACACCACTCCCTCCTCCTGACCCTATGACTACTCTAGCATCACTCGGTCCTGTTGGTCCTCTTTCCCTGAAATGTCTACGTTTGCCATGCTATTTCCTTAGTTTTCTGCTTTACATACTTCTTCCCTAAGTGACCTCATTCAAACCTTGACTTCAACTCCCAACATAAAGATAAACCCAAATCTTATTCTCCAACCCAGAACTCTCCACAGAATTTTAGAATCCTATATTCAGTCTTTTACTGAAGAACATTTCCATGTGGGAGACCCACAGACACCAAAAGCCTATGTCCCACATACACACCCCCGCCCCAAGTCCTTTCTAATCTCAAAGGATCAGACCACCATCCATCCTGAAGCCAAGACAGAAACTTGGAGGCAAGTCTGTCCTTTTTCTCTTTTACTCTCTCCTTACCTCTTGCCACTCCTCACCACTTTCCCCATCTAATCTCTCAATCTCTTAGATTGAGAGAGTAACCTCTCTCTTAGCTTGAGAGTCAACCTCTTTCTGCCCCCATTGTTATTGTCTTAATTCGGACCCTTTGTCACATCTCCTCCGATCACTAAAATATCCATTTAAGCCTCTCCACCCCCATCAACCCTTTCCCAATCCATCTTCCACATTATTGCCAGAGAGAACTTTGAATAATGTAAATCTGAAGATGACTCTAAGCCCTACTGTTCAGCATTCCAAAGTCTTCAGAATAAAGGTCAAACTCTGCCTCCATAACTTCTCTCTCTCTCTTTCTCTCTCTCTCTCTCTCTCTCTCTCTCTCTCTCTCTCTCTCTTTTTACAAAGTGGTTGCTCCCTTTAAGGAACTTACCACCTTCTTCTTTTTTTTTTTTTTAAGATTTTATTTACTTATTTTTAGACAGAGGGAAGGGGAGGGAGAAAAAGAGAGAGAAAAACATCAATGTGTGGTTGCCTCTCATGCACCCCATACTGAGGACCTGGCCTGCAGCCCAGGCATGTGCCCTGACTGGGAATCAAACTGGTAACCCTTTGGTTCGAAGGCTGGCACTCAATCCACTGAGCCACATCAGCCGGGGCCTGACTATTTTTCTTGCTCAACACCCCTGCCACTTCCTACACGCTCCCACCACAGCCCTTGTACTGAATTTATGAGGTCCTTCAAATGTAGCATGCTATTTCCTGTCCCCCCAAATTAGAAATACCATATCCACTCCACCTGAAATGTCTTTAAAATGTTTCTTCTGGTTAACTACTATTCATCCTGTAAAACACAGTTCTAGTTATATCTCTTCTCTGAAGATTTTTGACCATCCTTCCAACAATATGATGCCCTTCCCAAGTGTGTTTCACAATAATATTGTAAATAATTATTAGTACTTTCCCATGTGTCTATGCTAAGTACCTTACTTGCTTAACCTCATTTAATCCTTATGAAAACTCTACGAAGAATTATTATTATCTTATTTTACAGTGAAAAAAGTAAGATTCATAGAGGATAATTAACTTGACTGAAGGTTTCACACCAAGGTCTATGTGACTCCAAAATCCAAACACCGTGCTATACACCACACCATGTTCACTGTTACCAAAGCATGGATCTATCATGGTGTCCCTTAGCCCCTGGTTACGTGATTGTCTTTATCTGCCCCTCTTAGCAAAGGCAATGAAGTCTTTGAAGTCGGAGCCTATACCCTTTGGGCCCCACATGTAAGATGTGAAATGAGCATGAATATATTAGCCAGTTTGGGCTGCCATTGCAAAATACCATATCTGTGTGGCTTAAACCAGAGAAATTTGTTCTCATAAGCTGAAAAGTCCAAGATTAAGGTTCTGGCAGGGTCCACCTTCTGCTGAGAGTTCCCTTCCTGGCTTGCAAACGGCTACCTTCTCACTGTGTCCTCACACTATGGAGAGAAAGAGAGAAATCTTGGATGCCTCTCCCTCTTTTATGAGGACATCAGTTTCTATTGCTGTGCCTGTGTTCAAGTAACCCTTATTTCACTTAATAGTGGCCCCAAGATTCAAGAGTAGTGGTGCTGGTAATTCTGACAAGCCAAAGAGAACCTGTAAAGTGCTTCCTTGAGGTGAAACAGTGAGTAAGATATTTTTGAGAGAGAGATCACATACACATAACTTTTATTACAATATATTGTTATAAATATTTTCCTGTTCTTGTTAATTATTGTTGTTAATCTCTTACTGTGCCTAGTTTATAAATCAAACTTTATCATAGGTATGTATATGTAGGAACAAAATAGTGTGTATTATATTTGGTACTTTCCATGGTCTCAGGCATCCAGAGGGTCTTGAAACGTAGCCCCTGCGGTTAAGGGGGGACTACAATAGCAGCAAGAATGTTGTAGATTTGCTAGCTCTGCTAGAGACACTGCCTCCCAAACTCAAATAGACTCACACAGACCTGCAAAACTATTTCCTACCATTAGGACACAGGGTCCACCATGTTCTGCCAGGTTGCCATTTCCCAGTGTACCCAGGATATTCCTGGGAAGCCAGAAACATGCTGGGTTCCATGCAGGATTGGAGAGACTGGCAAGTTCCCAAATCTGTATTTGGCTTTTTGCTGAGACTCCAAAGCACGTCTACTTGTGCCCACAACTCACCAAACTGTCTTACAGAAATTGGTTAGCCTCACCTTCCTAACCTTAGAGACGCAGACAAATCCAAAGGATCAAACAGTGAACAAAAGTCGTGTTCTGTTGTCTTTGTCTCTGTTTTCCCTTGTAGCCCCTGACTCCACCCAGCTTCTGCTGTCTTCCTCAACTATAAAGCAAGTCTCTGCCTTGGCCAATGTGGCTCAGTTGGTTGGAATGTAATCCCATAAACCGAAAGGTCATGGATTCAGTACCTGGTTAGGGCTCATACCTAGGTTGTGGGTTCTGTCCTAGTCGGGGCAAAACGAGAGGCAGCCAGTCAATGTTCCTCTCTCACATCACTCTTTCTCTCCCTCTTTCTCTCCCTCCCTTCCTCTCTCTCTAAAATCAATAAGCATAAAAAAAAAAGCAAGTCTCTTTACACATTGATGGAGACAAGCAGATCTTGTGAGAAGATGGGAGTTGACCATATGCTGAACTCTTGATCCCTCATCAAAGTGCCTTATTATAGAGAAAATAAATTAGAAACACATGGAACCCCCTACAAATTCATCTTCCCACTCGAACGCTGGGAGCACATTGGTAGAATTTAGTGGATCTTTGCTATGCAGATGCACTGAGCTAAGTGCTGTGCACACACTATCCTGTCCAAACCTCGCATTAAATCCTGAGAAGGGGTAAATGCTGCATTGCATGATCGGACTGGGAGGATGATGCTTGTAGCCTTCGCATTTATTTCCCTTATTCCACAGACTCTTTAAAACCAAAGAGGGGGTGTATATCTACATCTGAACCAAGTATTGAAAGGCAAACACTCCCCCCGCCCCTCTGAATCTGAAACCAAGGAAGGTGCAAACGTTAGAGGAAGCAAAACCCCAATAATTGTGATACCTGGCATTTATAGCACACTTCACTGTAGTTTAAGAGTTTTACATACATTGAGTCTTCACTATAACCCAACGACTAGAGGCTATGTGAGATGAGGAAACTAGGGCTCAGAGTGGTTAAACACCTTGCCCAAGGCCAAACAGCTGGCTAGTGATGGAGCCAAAATTCAAATGCAGGCAGTCAAGCTCCAGCACACACAGACTCTAGGCCACAAAGCAATGCTGCCTCCTCCAAGAAGGTGAGGCTCAAGGGAACCAGGTCACCTCTGGTCAGTCAGACATCCTTTGCAAGTTAAATACTTCCTTCTTGAGAGCAGAGACCAACTTCTGGGTTTTGTTCTAACAAGTAAAGCCCTCCAGGGCACAGCTCACCCTCTTTGCATGGAGATGGGGGCTGCCACCTGCTGAGCTGAGGCCTTGCCAGGCAGCCGTGACACATCCCAGAGCAGCTGCTGGCAATAAATACCATGAAAAAACAAATTGAAGTATAACTGCCCTGACACCGGGAGGGAGTAGGAGGAGTCACAGCATTGTTATGGGAAATCCATCCTGTTGAATTTTTCATATTTCTGCTGTCAAAGTAAATTGACCAGACCCTCCCTGGGAATGAATTGAAGGCGCCCAAAGCAAAGCAAAGACTCAGTGTTCTTGTCGGAGCCCAGTAAAGTGACCAGTTTAGATAGCAGATGGCGGTATTAATGTGCAGTTCCCGTAGTTAATTTGAAGATTTGTATCTCTCTCTCTCCCTCTCTCATGTACGTGTGTGTGTGCATTCACACACACGCAAACACACCTCAAAACATGAGGGACTTGGTTGTCCTCAAGTTCCAACCTGAGATAGTTGGAGCAGCATTTCCCACAGGGTATTCTGTCAATACTCATGTCAAGGAAGGTTAATATGCTTGGGGCTCACAGAGGGTCCTATGCTCTGATCATTTGGAGAATGCGGGAGTAAGCAGTTATCTGTTTCCCACAGGACTCCTCAGGACCTCGAGCACATTCGCATATGCTGTGAGCCTCCAAGAGCAGGGCAGAGTCTGCAGAATTGACCAAATCCCTCTGCCCACCCTGTTACAGGGAGCACACTATGGGAACTGCTTTCTTCCACATAAGCCCTGACCTTCCTTTCTCCTCTAAGCTCCAGATGCTGAGGCCCCTACCTGAAGAGTCTGTCCAGCCCAACTGGGCAGAGTCTGACGAGGGCAGGAAGACAGTAGTGATCTCAGCCTCGCCAACAGGAGCCCTCAGGAAGATCATGAGGACAAAGAAGAAACACCTTGGCTTCCAGGTGCCTGCTGAGCATAACCTGCTCTAGCTTCTGACCTTCTTCCTCACCATAGGTGACTCACTCCTTACAGCTGGGCTTCTGTCCAGTTTCTTTGCCCAGCACTTGAACTTGAACCCCATTCTGAATCTTACCCCATTTGGTGGGAGCCTGACCCTTGCCTCTTTCTTGCCACCCCCTCCCCAGGGGCTGTGTTCTGCAACCAGATACTCTGTTTCTTCCTGGGAGCCTCCTGCAGCTGGAATGTTTACTGGGACTACTACAGCGCCTCTGCCCACAGGGCCTCGCCAATTATCTACCACCTGGTGACCTCGTCCACCAACCGGCCCCTTGCATGGATGTGTATTGTCTATACCCAAGGATGTCAAACTTCTTGGCTTTTGGACAATGGGGGACCCATTACTCCCACTGGCGCCAGACCCACAGCCAGGCCATGTGCCAGTCCCCAGCCCACCTAGTGCCAGCTCCCTTTAATCCCCACTGGTCTTATTGGTGAGGTCCTGGTGTGCTCAGGGGCCAGGCCCTTCCCAGGTTGTGAATGGGAGCTTGGCATTTCTCAGACAATGTCCCCACCACACCACAGGTCAGCAAGACACACAGCTGAGGTTTGGGGCTCACAAACAAGGCCTAAGAGGTTGGAGGGGCTGCCCTTGCACGTGGTGCTGGCTGAGCAGCGTGGAGCAGGTTCTGATGATTTAGATTTTCTGGGAATAACAGGACAGTTATATTAGATCAATGATTTCAGGCATTTGGATTTTATGGACCGGCACAATTTCAAAACTACCCTTCGGGAGACTTTATAATGTTGGCAACCAGATAAGGAAAATAAATATAACAATAATCTGTAATCATCATCATTTCACAGAAGAAGCTAAATGTTATTACCCGCCACACCCCCCTGCCCCCAAGAAAAGTAGGGAAGACAATCTCAGCATTTGAGAAATTAGTTCTCTGGAAAATTTCTGCACTTTCTCTTTTTACCAGAGGCCAACAGGAAATGATCCTGGATCAGCCCCAGCCCCAGGGTCTGGGATTTTGGAGCCACTGCCCAAGAGGGTCTCCAGGACCTCTGCGCACCCTCACTGCCTGGCAGCCGGACACATTTGACAGCTCAGACTACTCAGTGGCACTTCTTTTTACGAAAACAAATGTGTCTTTCTGCAACTCTCACACCTTGGTGAACCAAGGTTCTGCCTTGACCCAGAACATGTTTACTGTCTCTTTTCTTAAGGTTTCCCTTTATACATCTGAAGCCTGCACCAGAGGCTTTTCTCAGGCTCCTCCCCGCTAGCCCCTTCCCCAGGTCAGGGTAGGATTCTGAGGGAAGAGAGAAAGGGGGAGGTCTGGGCACTGGTCTCCCTTCCTCCCAGGCCTACCTTCAATGACACAGGGCAGAAAGATGCCCAGACAGAAGGAGACAGACCAGACAACCAAGGGAGGTGGGGCCCCTGAGCACTGGGAACATGGAGCCTGGCATGAGAAAGCCTTGGCAGGTTCCAGAGACATCATGGAATGGGCTTCCCCCAGCAGGGGGCATGGCTCTGTCACCGCCACACTCAGAGCAGTTCCAGGGCTGGTCCTTTGGGTGGTCATCACAGCACAAAAGGAGACAAGCTTGCAAGCCCCTTCCCCTCCTCTGGAGCACGCTGTCCCAGGACACAACTGTGTGCGGGCCACATGCTAGTGGCTCCAGATAGATACGCAGAACAGAGCTGCTCCGTGAGTCCAGGCAGCTCGGAGCCTGGAGGAAGACCTCGGCCTCCACACAACCTGGGGAAAGAGCTGAGGATCTTTGGGAGGCCCCAAAGCATTTGTGGGCTCCATTTCCATGTACTGAATGTTGAGCTTAAAATTTGTCAGTGGCTTCTCACTGTTACTAAAATTTAAAAAAAAAAAAAAAAAAAAAAACTAAACTAAAAAAACATGAAGGTACTTCTTAACCTAGGCTTCCAGGTGGCTTCCAGGCCTGTGTGAGGCTCATCCTGGATGCCCCATTGAAGGCACCAAGTCCTGGCCACACTGACCGTCTTTCAGGTCTTTCCAACGTACCCTGCCCCCAGGAATGGGCTGTTCCCTTCCTCTGGACCGCTCTCCCCATAAGCCCCCTGTTCACCTCCTCAGCTTCTCCTCATCCTTCAGATCTCAGCCAAAAGTTTTCTTCTTAGAGGGGCTTTCCTTGACCCCCTGGCCTGGAGCTGCACTAACACAGTAGGTAGCCACTAGCCATATGTGGCTACTAAGCACTGGAAATGTGGCTGGTCCAAACTGAGAGGTGCCATACGTGTAAAATACACACCGGGTTTTTGAAAATTTAGTGTGAACGTAAGAATGCAAAATATCTATTGATAATTTGTAAACTGATTAAATGTTGAAAGGCTAATAATATTTTAGACATACATAAAATATTATACTAAAATTAATTTCACCTCTCTTATCTTTTTAAACTTTGCTAATGTGGCTACCAGAAAATTTAAAATTACATGTATGGCTTGTATTTAAGGCTCACAGCATATTTCTGTTGGCTGGTGCTGGTCCGGAGCATTTCACCCTGGTATATGCTTCGATAGAACCTTAGAGTTTGTCTTCCTGCCCTTTATTGCACTTCACAGTGATGCATTCCCCCCGGATGTAAACTCCATGAGGGCAGAGTCCGCGTTTGTTTTGTTTCCCACTGTGTCCTCAGCTGCAAACACAGTCCTTGGCACACACACACACAGTAAGGGCATAGCAGATACGTATTGTATGTATTGGTGAAATATCTAATACGTGCTCACGTGCAGCACTTTCAAACCTGTGTGTGAATGTGCCTATGCATGTGTGCCCGTGCATGTGTAGGGACAATAATTGAAGTCTTGTGTAGAACCTCATCCTACAAAAACAGAGAACAGCCGAATAGTTCTGAACAAAGTTGTGTAGAAGCCTCTGCTTGATGCCCCTCATTATTTCACAGAAGGCCCTGAAGCCCCTGGTTAGACCCGAGAGCCCCTGATAGATAGTATGAAGACCACAGTGTTGCCGTATCTACCCCCTCAACAGCTCTGTGCGGAATTGGGGCAGAGAGTGGTAATGTGTTTAGCAGCCAGTGCACGATGGAGCCTATTAAACAGCAAACCCTAACTGAGCCCTCCCAATGCACTGAAGACACCCAGTGGGTAGAGCCGGTGGGGGGTGGGGGATGGAGGGTGGGCACCCAGGGCTCCACTTATCTACCTGCAGAGCAGCAAGCTGGAGACTTTGTGAGCTCAGGCAACTCTAGTCACTCATCTGAGGTAAATGGAGATGAATACATATACTTTGAACGGGATCCTGCGGCATTAAAAATGTATTGAAAAAAATGTATTGTAGCACTTAGTATAGTACCTGACACATAGCAGGTACTCAGTAAGTAGTTGTTGTTACTCTTATCATTGTTATTAAAAATAAGCAAACAGCAAGCCTTTGCAACAACAGTCCGAAGAGCAGCGCACTTCAATCACTTGCTAAACGTGTGTCCTTGCTGTAGTCACTACTGATCTATACCCATGACTTATCCTTCGTATAGGTAAACGCAGGCACACACGTGGAGGTATGCACTACATGTACGTGCCACTAAACCCTACAACCTGTTTTCGTAAAACATGCAGGACAGGAGCTGAGCTGAATGCATTTCTATAAGTGGTCCTGCCCAGAGACAAGTGACCTCAAATAGAAGCCAACTGTGTCACCTCCCCAGAAGAGTTTCATACCACTGTCTCTACGAGCTGGACAAGGGGCGTAAGGGCATTTGTTCCTAATTAACAACAACAACAAAAAAAAAAAAACCCTGTCTCACTTATTCTTAGTAACCAATCCTAATCCTGGTTCTTGAGGTGCTACCTGTCATGTTTCGTTTGAGAGAGGCATCATCACATCTCCCTGGTGCCAAGGACACACTCCAGGTCTCCATGTCCCAAACATAATGGCAGCCCGTATCCTTCACGCACCAGCAAGGCAGCAGGCCAGAGGGACTGACTGCCCAAAGACTTGGTAACAACCCAGCACCTGTCAAAGCATAGGCCAGTGGGGCTGAAAACCATAACTTTTCCACTAAGAACTAGGGGAGGGAGAGTACAAAGCGAGACCTGCCGATCACTGACTCACTAATAGACATATCCTTGACCCAGCTGCAAGAGCTGGGCCTGGAAACCAGGTGCAGTCCTGTTCCTCACACCTGCCATCCACAGCACTAATTCGGAAGTTGCATTCTGTGGCACTTCCACATGGGTCCATGAACCCAAAACTGGGGCTGTGGAAGGCTCCAGGGTATGGACAGGCCAGTGAAGGCCACTCAGGATCCCAGGCTTCCCGAGTCTGCTCCCCTCCCTCATGGCAGAAACCTTTGAAAGCACACACTGGCTAAGGGCCCAGAGGCCTTTTCCTCCCCTTCCTCACTCCTTTCCACCCATCAATGCACTTCATTCTTGAGAAGAACTTTTTAAGAATTCACAAAGTGTGGTTATGGCAGGGGTCCGCAAACTCTTTCCATAAGTGGTCAGTAAGTATTTCTGGCTTTGTGAGACCCACCAGCTCTGTTGTAGCTACTCATTTTTGCAGTTGTAGACAGAAAAGGACAAAAACATTTGATTTCACTCAAATATAGAATATAAAACAAAAAAAGTAATGAACAAAGAAAACAAAACAAAAACAAACTCGTAGACACAGACAACAAACAGAATGGTGGTTAGCAGAGGGGAAGGAGGGGATGGGAAAGGGAGTCAAATACATGGAAATGGATAGAAACTAGACATTATGTGGTGGGCACACGGTACAGTATGCAGATATCAAATTCTAGTGTTGTACTCCTGAAATGGATATGGTGTTATTAACCAATGTTACCTCAATTTAAAAAATAAATTTAAAATGCAAACCTCTCCTGCTATAGGGCAAAAGAAGTCATAGATAATAAGTAAATGATGGATGTAGCTGTTTACCAACAAAACTTATTTTACAAAAGCAGGTGGCAGGTAGAATTCGGCCCATAGGCTATAGACAGCCAACCCCGGCTTTGCAATAATCAAGGTGAAAACAAACGCTGGTGTCAACTGGAATTTTTTTTTTTTTTAATGAACTAGGTTGGGATGGGATGGGATGTGGTAGACTAGAATAGAACAAACAGAGTTAATTGCATAAAGAAATACGCACAGTTTTGTGAATATTTTGTTACAAATGCTTTATCCAAACACACATATAGGTATGTGACTATGTTCTAAATAATGATAATGTATTTCTTAGTCCGAGTCAGGACCAGAATAATTTGAAATGCGCTAGTATAGTGGATAGAATCTTAACAGGAAGCCAGGGGCTCTGGATTAAAATCTCTATTCTGCTGTCAGTTTACACTTTGATCTTTCAGAAGTCACTTCCCCTCAACTGGGCCTCACTTTCTTCACCTGACGATTGAGGGATTTGGAAGTGAGGCGCCAAGTTAACTTCCAGTCCTGAGAGTCTGTGGAGCGTTGTTACCATGCGGCGCAGGTAATCAGGGATACCTGCAAACCAGCTGATCCAGCTCAGAGACTTCCACGCAGTTCAGTTCCATCCCCAGGGTCTCTGCCCCTCCCAGGCCTATCTCTTTTTAGCTGAGAAATATTTGCTTCATTTCATAGCTTGAGGCCACATTTAACAAATCAGTCCCCGTGTGTGGATGAGACCAAAGCCTACAGAGGAGGGCTTGGCCCAAAGACACTCATAAGTGACCGAAACAAACTCAAACATTGGTTTGTTCTCTATATCCAAAGCCCCTGCCTTTTTCTCCATGCCATGGTCCTCTTTGGGGAGATTAGTTTGCTGCAGCCTCAAACCCTAACCTACAGCTCATCCTCTATTCCTACTTGGGAATACTGCCTAATCAATTGCTTAACACTTAAAAATGAAGCAGTACCAGGAACCAGTGCAGGTTTACCAAGAACAGGTACTGTCCTTTCCTTTTTTCTTTCCTTTTTTTCATGGGTTGTTAGATCTACAGACCGGGGAAATTAAGTAGAGAACATGTATCTGAGCTTCCAGAAGGTCTGACAAGGTGTCTTGTAGGGCCCTGTGGAGTGGCTAGTGATATAAAGGCTGGAGAATGAGTGAGTGAAGCAGGTTCATCGTTGGCAGATCAACTATAACCAAGAAGCATCATTTAATGGAGCAAAAGTTTCAGGGAAGGGGACTGGATGCCTGTGAATGAGCAGAGGAAGTGGTGATGTTACTAGATTAAAGGTGTCCATTCACCTGCCCAGTCAAACATAAACAGGAGTTTGCAGCAAAGAAAGTAGAGGTTGATTGGTTTAGGAAATGCTGCCAAGCCCAGAGTCACAGGTGAGCTAGTGCTTAGAGACCTGGCTCCGCGTGGCTTCCAGGGGATGGGTTACATGGGGGGAAATCATTAATCATGAGGCTGAAGGAGATGGAGTGGTGGGCTCTACTGATTGGCTGGGGGCAGGATAAGGAGTAGCTGATCGTTACATCAGGTCCTAATGTCAGCTATGGCACTTTTTGTCTGTTTTCGTGACGGTGTAGTCCCTAGGGTGGTCTGCTTTCATGAGTCTGGGGCTGAAACACAACTGAAGTCAAGATGCTACCTTTTGCTTGACCAAAACTTTCTTCGTGTGGTCAAAGGACCTGAGGCTTTGTTCCTAAGACAGTTTAATACTGACCAGAATTTGATGACCTAAGGGCTTACTGATTAAGAATGGGAGTGGACAGACAGAAAGGAGAAAGGGTCATGTTCAAGAAATAGAGTTTCTGCACTGTCAAAGTGAGGACTCTGGCAAATGAAAACTGTCACAATCAGTATAACAGGAGCAGCTTATACAGTAAAAAAAAAAAAGCAAGGGCTTTGGCATTAGACAAACCAGGGCTCAAATCCCAGTTCGACCATTCATTAGCTGCTTGACCTTGGGAAAGGTGCTTGATTTGCCTGAAGCCCTCCCTCTCCTTGTCTTCCTGTTATGAGAATTACAGGAGATAATGTATGTAAAGCCCTTAGCATGGGGCCTGGCATGTAATAGCTTAGTTTATCTTCTTCTCAATCATTTCCTCATTCATTTATTCAACAAGCCTTTATAGAGGCACTGAGGCACCGGTGGTGAATGTTAGAGTTGCAAATATGCATGACAAACAGCTCCTGGTCTGAGAATGCAAATTAGTAGGAGAGAAATAAATGTTTAAAAAGAAATTCTAATGCAGCATGATAAGTACAACAATAGAATCATGTACAATACACAGAGGAGAAAGTGATTAGCTCTGAAGCAGAAGCAGACGTGGTTGCCAAAGTAGACTTCCCAGAGAAGGTGATGTCTACAATGTGCTCGGAACCTAAATAAGAGCTTTCCTGGCACTCACAGAGGGAGAAAACAAAACAGTATGCTAGGCCTTGATGGAGTATAAAGAGCAAATGGGAGGGGAGGGGGGTCTTGGAGCTCAGCTTTTCCCTAGTCTTCCCACCCAGACCCTAAGCTGCTCTGATGATCAGCAGGTGAACAGGAAAAGAAAAGTGGCAACATGAGCCAGAAGCCCATAGGGGACTACTCCTGGTCCCAGAGAAGGGAAGAACAAGGAGAACCTTCTTGCTTGCTGAAAAGAACAGCCCTACATTCAGTCCCTCGTTCAGCAACAGCATTACTCTGGGCCCCTGGCTCAGGAAATTTGGAACTGACATTTGTGAAAAGATAAGGAATCTGCCAGAACTCAGATATTCACACATTCCACTAATGGTCAGGTATTTCCCAAAGTGTGACTAACATGTCACACTAATTTCCATGAAGACTGAGGTTTGTCTCACTCATCACCAAATGCTCGGTGTCTAGGATGTCGGGCATGCGGTAGGAGCTCAGTAAATATTTACTGAGTGAACAAATGTATGGACTCACAGGAAGTCTGCAGAGAAATCTGATAATATTCCAGAGTCCTCTGCCCTCAGGTCATCATGATTAATAATTTAACGAAAACATAAAGGGTTTTCTAGGGAAAATATATAAAATAAGAATGGAGCTGAAAAGAATTTTGCATATATTGGTGAATCAACTCAGGATTCAAAATATCTGAAGAAGGCAGAGCAATGATGGGCATAATGATAAGAGAGTTGAACAGACTCACTATACCAGTTGAGAGATGTGATTTAGCAGCAGCGCACTTGGAAAAGAATCATGGGATTTAATTGACCATACACTCAGTTGCAATTTGAGGTACAAAAACGCTGCCGGGAAAGTCAGTGTGCTCCGAGGTACAGAATCCAGAAGTATGGGAGGTGATGGTCCCAGAACAAGGTGTGCTGCTCAGACCACCTCTCCAGCAACTGGCTTGGTACCTAAAACATGCTCAAAGGAGGGAAATCAAGGACGGGGTGGAGATTGTATCATGAGAAACAATGGAAGGAGCTGGACGTGTTCAGCTCAAGGAAATCTCAGAAGGTGGATCGGTTTCCCGAGCTGCTGTAAGAAAGTACCACATACCAGGTGGCTTAAAACTACTGCAATCTATTCTCTCCAACAGCGTTGAAGGCCAGAGTCCAGAGACAAGGTGTTCATAGGGCCGGGCTTCCTCGGAAGTGTCTAAGGAAGGACCCTTCCTTGCCTCTTCCAGGTTCTTGTACCCTGAGGGGTTCCTTGGCTCCTGGCTGCCTCATTCCCATCTCTGCCTCCATCCTCACATGGTGTTCTCCCTTTGCGTCTGTGTGTCTTCTCATAAGGGCATCAGTATCTCTGATTAAGGGCCCCTCCTGCTCCAGTATGACCTCATTTTAATTTTAAACACATGTACAATGGCCCTATTTCCAAATAAGGTATTTCAACATATATTCAAAGAGCTCTCTTGTAGTGGATTTGATCTGTGTGGCTCAAACGGCAGAACAAAGAACAGGGAGTGGAAGTTACAGAGATGCAAATTATAGCTACTTAGAAGGAACTTTCTAAAAGTTAAAGCTGCTCCCCTGTGACTGACGAAGAGGCAAGACACCCATGAGGTGGCATTGGGTGAGTTCTGTCCAAGGAAGGGGATTGAGCTGCATGGTCTCACGTCGCTCACAGTCAACTTGATTCCATGTGACACTGCCCTCTGGGACCCTGGCATGAGAGAACCATTTGTAACCAAGCTATGATTTAAGTGGCTGTTTCCAAGAGGCAATGTAAGTAGATGAGCTCCATGATAATGCAGACGGCTTATGAGAAATGGAGCATGAATTGCAGGCCCCCAAAATGAATATAAATTCAGCAGCTATTTTAATTTTTAATTGGGAAAAAAAGCCTATCCCAGCCAGAAAGAATAGGGGAAGAATGTACTTCACACAACACTGTAGAAAGCATTTGTTAGCGCTGCCAAGATGAATGGTGAAACCTTGTCTCCTCTGCCACCCTCGCAATAGGGATGAGGAAGATTTCTACAGGGACTGCCACTGCTGGCCGCCTCCATGGATAATGAAGGTCATGGTTTGTGAGCACAGACTATTCCGATCCAGACGCAGCGTCATTGGTATGCAGGCATGGAAACCCAGCAGCCGGTCCATGCAGTGATTAGATTTTGGAATTTAGTAATAATATACCCCCTCTCTAAGTCCTTCTCAATTTGGGGGACATTTTTGCACACACATGGAGCAGCTGGAAGACAGAAAGTGGTCAGGGGAAGAGAAGTGATATTTATTAGGTACCTACTTTGTGCCAGGCACTGGGCTCATCAAATTATGGAGGCTTTGAACTCTGTGGGTGTGTCAGTGGATGTGTGTGTACATGCTTGCACATTTGTGATCTACATGGAGAACAGGAAGGAAAGGGAAAAGGTGTGATGTGTTTAGAAGATGGGAGGATTATGGAGCAAAAGATGCGTAAAGGATCCAGGAGCAGCCTCATGGGGACGATGAATTGGCCAGCTTGTTAGGGAAGTTCCTGTCTCCAACAGGGGTATACAGCCAGCACAGGATGCTCAGGTTGAGCTCTGAGCAGTCATAGGGGTGCCTGGAATCAAGGCTGGAGGCAGAAGAACGCTGAAGGATCTGAGAGGACGGAAGGCCTTCCAACCCAGAGAGACCCCTGATGGACATGCAGGTATCTGTTCGGGATCCTAATGCATCCAGAGCCCTAACCTCTGTCATTTTTGTTCACTTTACCTCTATTTATTTGCTTGATTACCCCTGGAACCTAAGTAAAATTATCCCCATTTAAGGTTCTAGATCTGTGGTTCTCAGAATTTAAATGCAAATGGATCATTGGGAGATCGCTTATAAAGCGGATTCTCAAATTTCACCCCCACAGAGAACAAGTCAGTAGGTTTAACCTGTACTTTTAACAAGCACCTCAGGTAAACAGAGGGCCATGCTTTGAGAAATGCTGCTTCAGATCATTCATGGCTTTGTCAGAAGAAAAAGAGAACAGGTCCATACCTGCCTAAAACAGAAAAGAAGGGAGAGTGCCCCTGTGGCCGCCTGTGCTGCTGCCGCAATGTGGGAGCCTTGGGGCTTCACAGGCTGCCCCTCCCAGAAGTTTAGAAACTCTGGGATGTGCCTAAAAACTCACCATTGCTCTCTTCCTTACGGTAAGGGAAATTTCAGCTTTGTTGGCTGTTAACACCTTAGCATGAAGTAGACCATCCTCAGCCAAATCCTTTCCCAGAAAAAAACACACAGAGAAACTAACTTCTGTGGAATGTCCCCACGGGTGCTGGCACCGCATTCACACTCAACGGTGAAGATCACCAAATGGGTGACTGCTCACACTGACCCTCTGAGATGGTGTTTTCCGCGTTTGACATATGGTGAAATTAAGCTCGGAGAGATTAAGTATATTGTTCAAAGTCACTCAGCTGATGGGAGCAGGCCCTAGATGTAATCCAAAGTCTATCTGCCTCTAAAACCCCTCCTGTCCCGCCTGACCCCTTTCCAGCCATAAACTCCAACAAGAGGGAGGAAGAAGGGGAAACCTACTGAGACGAGCAGACCTGAGTGGGCTGCTACAGAAGGTGGGAGAGGGTGACCACGACAGGACACTGGCATGGAGGTAGAGGGCCCAAAGACAACTTGTACTTTCCTACAGTTACTCTTGATCTTACTCTCAAAGTGAAGTATTCATCAGTCCAAATGAGCACTGGCCTCTATCAAGAAAAGGCTAAGGACAGGAAACATCTCTTTCTGTGGGGGTTTGGCACTACGAGAAAGAGAGGAAGACCTGGGAGGTGAGCAGCTGGTCACACCTGGGACTGATGACAAGAATTGGGTGTGGACAGTTGAAAGAGTGTAGTGGGAACAAGTCACTCCATGGGCCAGCTCCCAGGGCCGGCTAGAAACAGGACTCAGCCTCACCTGGAGGCATCCATCTGGCAGCACCAATGGCTGCACGTCATCTCTGCTGAAGGTCCTGCCATTCCCCTAACCTCCACCTAGATTAAATGAAGCCCGCCTGCCTGTCTCCAAACTCAGTGTCTAGTTTGAATTTACTAATATCATCAGAGCACCAGCATTCCTGGAGGTTCAACAGCTGAACCGCCTCTATGGATTCCCTCTCCCCCACATCCAGTTGCTTTCCCAGTCCTACCAATGGCTTCTCCCCGTCTTTGCATTCTCACTGCCATGTCCCTAGGCCAGGGCCCACCCCACATATCCCTCAATTACAGCAACTCCACAGTTGGCTGTTCAAAGCCTTTTACAATCTAGCCCCATCCTAACTCATAAACTAACTGCCCGCTCTTCCCTTGTTCACTCAAAGGAGCCACCCCCTCCCATCAAAATGGCCTGCTGTATGCCAGCCTCCATTCCTTTGCTCAGGACATTTCTCCCGTCTAGGTTTCCTCTTTCCCTGTGTATGCGCTCACCCCCACCCCCACTCATTTCTTCAACAAGCAATAATGAGCGTTACTATGTGCCAACAATGTTCTAGGTGCTGGGGATCCAGTGATGATCAGGACGAAGTCCCCTGCTCTTGGAGCTTGCTTCTGGTGGGGCAACTGTAAAATCAAGCATGATAAAGGGGTAGAGAATGGTACCGGTGTGTTTGTTTTAGACCTACTAGTAAGGAAAGGCCTCTCCAGGGAGGTGACCTGGGATCAAGACATGAATGAAATGACAGTTAATCATGCAAAAACTGAAGTAAAAGGTCTTCTCCTTCTTGGGAGATCAACATAAGCTCTTTAGAAATCACTCCCGTCCCTGAATTCCAGGACTTGCTGCCTGAGACATTCACGCACCTCTGACCACATCCTGCCCTAAATTGCTTTTAACTTTCTTGTGCCTAACCAAACAGTAAGCTCTTTGAGGGCAGGAACTGGACACCACTTCATAAAAGACACAGGTTAATGGGCATTACTGAGTGCAAGGATTCCCCAACTAAGGCAAAATAAAGGAGAAATCATTCCATTGTGCTTCTAAAAGTTTAGTCAGTGAGAAAAATATTTCTTCCTTGTGATTTGAGGAACTGCTTTACAAGTGCCACTTATTCTGTTGTGGAGGTGTTTCTAACTGGAAACTGGGAAGGCAGCGAAGGCCGCTCTGTCTGATTTTATTCCATTAGCAAATGACAAATTCTTCGTGACTGAGGCAGAAAATGCCACCGGCAGCTCTAAGATAGAAGGACATCTATTGTCAAGCTATCTCGAAATCACTGAGCTGAAGTCACACAGAAAATGCCACCCTGAGGATGCTTCTGACTTTAAGATAATGATTGCAGGATAAATCAGTAAGAAATGTTTTTGTGATGAGTAACAGTTAAGGATCAATGAAAAGGACACTGAGTTGCCTCTAGAGTTTATTGACTCTAACGTTGCTTTGTAAATGCTTTTAAAGTGTACATTGTTAATATTTCTAAGTGTGTAGCGTGTTTTTACCTTAATGCATTTAGCTGCTTTAATAAAGAATTCTATTTTTGCCAGTTAGACAACACATTGACTGAGCTCATCCAATTGCTGTGGACACCCTGTGAGGTGGGCACAGCAGTGACTAAACAGATACAGTCCCTGTGTCCAAGGAACTACAATCTAGCAGAGAAGAGAGATGCTAAATAAATTAATATTAGTAATTCAGTGGTTACAAGAAAGCAAAACACTGCCCAGAGAAACATGGGGGCCACTGGAGTGTATGGGGAAGGGGTGATCAGAGCAAATTCTCTGAGGAAGCGACATTTCATGCAAGACAATAGTTGGCTGTGAAGAAAGGTAGCACAGAAGAATGTTTGAGCCACAGGAAACAGCATGTACCCAAGATCACTGGTGCGGGAGGAGCATGATGCTTAGAGGAACATTGAGGTCAGTGGTGCTGGGGTGAATCCTAGGGCTGGTGGCAGGGGGAGGGGCATGCAAAACCAGAGTAGGGCTCTGCAGGATTCTGACCTTACCCTGTGAGGTGTAGAAGGCCATTTCACATTTAGATATTGGGGAAGCATACTAATATCTGTAAAAACAAACAAACAAAAAAACCCAGAACCATGTAAGCCCCTTTATCAAGGAAGAAAAATTTGAGATGAGAAATGAATCACCTTTTAGGAAACAGCTTTAATTAAAGGGAACTGGAGAAAAATCACTTAGACTTGAAAGTACTTTTGTTTATCTAGGCGTTAGGCTGCAATTGCTTTTCTTGGCTGATAAGAGAAGCAGGAAGATAAAGATTATTTACAACCCAGGTAGTCAAAGAATCTATTTGCTTACAAATCAGATTGAGACAAGGTCCCCAGTAAAACCAAACTAGCGCATGCTCTACTAAGAGACAAATTTATCAGCCACCATTCTATAGAGATAAAAACTGTCTTTCCCTCAAGTTGTTTTGACACGCCTGTTTTTTACCCATCTGAAATGCAAACCTTCAATGTTTATATGTGAAGATCAAGAATTGGGAAACATGCGTTAGATAGTCATGGGCAGTCCTAAACAGAACTGGAGGTTGTAATAGTTGGAAATTTGGAATTATTATAGTAACTTCAGATATAATGAGACATAAAATGAATTCCATTTTTTTCTTTTCTTTTTTTTTTTTTTTTTGCCTAAACCCCATTGTTGACCAACAGTATAAAATCTCAGTGTACTGTTTTGGGAGTTTGGAACAGTAGCTGTCAGTCTTTCCTTTGAAGCTGTTAAAATAAAAACGAGAGCTTTGCTTACAGTTCATTCCCTGCAGTTAACCTGTCTGTGTCTGTCTCTGCTGCTCCTCCCCAAACACCAGCTTCCACACCTTTGCTTGTGTCCTTGCCTCTGCCTTCCCTTCTCACTTGCAGCTCCAGAGCCTGCTGTTTCGTGCCAGATAACTAAGGAGACACTGCTACTTATTGGTAAGAAACTCATATTGCAAACTCGGGCCTTCCAAGTGATGAATAAGCTTGAAAGTTGCAACATCAAATCAAATTTGCCACTATTTGCTGATTTCCTTCATTATGCAGAGAACAATAACGAAGAAAGGAACAGACTGAGATCACACAGTCAAATGACATGCTCCATAAATCAGAGGCACTCACTGACCCACCCTTAACAAAACATGTGTTTTATGCTGCCCCTAGTGGTGGAGGTGAGAGGACCAATGAGCTGCCTTCACTGCCCCTCAGTTCCCAAAGATCAAAGACAACCACTGGGGTGGCCCAGGTGTAGATGTGTTTGTAGATAGAGTAAGACTGCCTGGCTCACATGTGAATTGCACCTGTTCATCTTGGCCTCAATTAACGCCAAGCCAAATGGTAACATGGGATTTGAGAATGGGACAATTCTGTGCATATGCCCCTTGGTCAATCTTGTAGTATTATTAATACCAATGCCCAGATCATTTAAGATAAAACACTTGCACCTCTTCAAAGTCTCTCTCGGAGAAATGGGAAGGTGGCAGGGCCAGCCTCGACTTATCAGAAGACAGAGGTCAGATGAAGAACAATACTCCTCATGCTGCAGGCGAGAGGATGAAGCCAAAGTGAGTGACTTCTGGGTCACTTCTCAGTACAGTCCTTTCAAGCATTGTCCCCAAAGCTATGTGTGTTGACCACAGATCAAAATGGCACCTTGGAAATCTTCTGCTGTTTGATCTGGGTGGACAGTCACATCAAATCATTCAAGTCAAGAACTTCCAAGTTCAGTGATCCATGAGTCTTCATGGATCCTTCCTACTGGCTCAGAATTTGTCCCATAGAGGCAGACCCCAGGACTCCAACAGTTGGACGATGCCGCCTTTGTCATTCCAAATCGCCACTGTGCGGGCAGCTGCTCCTCTCCAGGCTTCCTAATTAGCAGCATGCCACTCATTAACAGCTGCTGCATGTTTAAATGTTCTCTCCCACGTGCAGCAGAGCCTATAAAACCTCCCCAAAATACATCCTCCTGTGAAAGCAGAGCGCAGAGCACGCCATGGCAGCAGATGTGTGCTGACAACGGGCCTGATGACCCGCTCTGCCAGGATTTAAGGCTCTCCCCCAGAGCCAGTCAGGACAGCGCAGAACACCCCAGTGAGAACACCACATCACACAGATTCTCGGTGCTTAGCTGAGCACCTGGCACATAGTAGGCACTCAGTTAATGTTAGCTACCAGTA
>PVKU01006490.1:57525-102895 GCA_004027475.1 Anoura caudifer
CACCACCACCACCATCACCACCACCACCATCACCACCATCACACCACCGCCGCCGCCACCACCACCACCACCACCACCACCACATCACCACCACCACCACCATCACCACCACCATCACCACCATCACACCACCACCAGCGCCACCACCACCACCATCACTATCACCACATGGTGGTGTGATAGCCTTCCCTCAGGACTATCATAGTCTTCCTCATAGTCTATCATCCATTCTGGTAACTATGATCAGTGCCATAGTTACCAGTCATTAAATTCAATATCATACCTGGTTATCATCATCCTCACTGTCATTGTCATTACCCACGGACCCACATCCTCACAATCTATACCCAGAACCTCAGCCCTGCTTCCCACAGGTGCTCTCTGATTGCGCCTTTTCATTCTCTGCAGTAGATTCCTATCCTCTGCCCATCTTTTCAATGATGATATTATGTGACTCAACATAATCCCAGAGTCATCTCATCCACAGCCATGACTTCACTTATGTTGCATGAGATTTGTCATTCATTCCCCATTGATGGGGGGTTGCCATGTAGGCAGGATCTCAGTTTCCCATAATTCCTTTTCCTGCATAGTTTGGGTAGCATGGGACACAAGAGACATTTTACATGAGACTTGGAAAGTGCAAGTGAAGCAGAGATAATTTTTGTTTTATTCTTAGAAAGCCACTACAGGGTGACAGGTCTGGTGCCACTTACTGCTGGCCCTCCTCACCTATGTGGGCAGCTCCTCCAGCTCCTACTGGATCTCTCCCTTCAGTGTCTCACACTGCTGGGCCAGGTGCATATTAGTTCTCTGATGAAGGTAACCAGCTTCTCCTGCAATGAAAGGGAAAGGAGGTAAGAGGTCAATGAAGGTTCTAGGGCTGTCTCATGAGGCCTGGCTCATCCTTGCAGATTCCCTTGTCTTGCACTCCCAGTGTCACGTCCGTCTTCCTTTCCTGACTGCCTGCCCTGCGGACACAAAGTAACAGCTGTACGTGACTGTCGCCCTGGCTCCTGTATTGGTATTGCATAATGTCAAACCCCTACACAAAATCTATATCTATGTTTATGTCTATATGCTTACCTATGGATGATAGATAGATAGATAGATAGATAGATAGATATGGAAAATAGATCTCCTAATGGTTCTGCTTCTCTGATTGAACTCGTCAATACAAACATCCACCAGTCACCTAAGCCATAAATCAAGCATCATCCCCACCTTGATCTCCCCATCATTCCCAAAATCTAAGCAACTACCCAGAGAGCCATTCCACCTATTTTGTTCTCCAGGTACAAGGATCTTTTTGCTTTGTTTTGTTTTATGTTGAGATTTGACAATAGAACTGTTTGTTTTGTGAATAGCAACTAGAATATTATGGCAAAAAAAAAGCAGAAGGAAATACACAAGTGACTTGACAACCTAAGTTCAGGCCAGCTTTCCCTTTCATCCCCTTGTGACTGTGGGAACATTAAGCCACCAGACATGATCCCTGGGGATGATACAGTCATGGAAAGGATGCCCACATTTGCAGATCAGAGCATTTCACTGCAGAGCATCTGTGGTAACCAGTGACAAACACCACACTGACTGGGGGCTTGGCAGCAGCTTGAATATTAAGAACACTTGTTACAGAAATGTGTCAGTATTTATTTATCATAAAGGTGACAGGAGTTGCTAAGCAAATTCATAATGCAAAAAAAAAAACAGCAGAAACGTTAGCCTACTTAAGAGCAAGGAGCTTAAATACCAGCCTTTACGTTCACATAATAAATACACTCATTACACGTCTTCCTACCTCTTTAATAAATAACATCCTGGCGTGGATCCCTAACACATCCTTCCTATTCCCTTTCAGCATTTGTCCTGTGGGTGCCCGATTGTAATGGAAACTCATTTCCTTACAAGTGGTCTGTTTCTCTAGCCTATCATTCATCATCCACTCATAAAACATTTATTAAGTGCTTGCTGTTTGCCAGGTACTGGGTATATGACAGCTTATTAGTACAGGATTTGTATTCGTGGAGTTTTCGTTCTAACAGGAGATTGTTTATCAAGAAGTAATCAAATAAATTCCATTTAGTGATAGATGTGCATATATATACACATACATGTATACACACACATACACACATATATTTGGATAAGGGAGAATGAGTGTGAAAGGGTAGTCAAAGAAGGCCTCTTGGAGGAGGTGACAACTGAGCAGAGACATCAACGATGGGAAGGAACTGGCCATGTAACCATTTGAGAAAGAGCTTCTCAGCCAGAGGGAACCACAGGGTTAAAGGCCCTGAGGTGGGAAATGTCCTGTCATGGATGCGTTCTGTGACAAAAAAAAATAGTAATAATGAGAACTGAACGTGTCTTCCTTCAGTTTCTGGAACAGTCGAAGTTCTTTTCTGCTTTCACACATTCTGTTCCCGTGCTGGATCATCCTGTCCCTTACTCTCATCTGAATGTCTCTCCATTTTTCAGGTTTCAGTCCAAACATCCCTTCTTCAGAGAAGTGTTCCCTAGCTATCCAATCTAAGGTAGGGCCTCCTTGTGATTTTCTCTGATAACTCCTGCTCTCACCAGCACAAAGTATAACTGTGTGTGTTGTATTAGGCAGGTTCCTCCAGAGAAACAGAACCAATAGACGAGGTAGAGATACAGATACAGGTACAGAAGCAGGTGCAGGTGCAGGTACAGGTACAGGCACAGGTACAGGTACAAGAACAGGTACAGATATAGATACAAGTACAGATGCAGGTAAAGGTACAGGTACAAACATAGGTATAGGTACAGATACAGGTGCACATATAGGTCCTGGTACAGATATGGGTACAGATACCGGTACATGCTCTGCAGTCTGCACACTGGAGAATAGGAAAGCTATGATATAATTCCATCCAAGTCCAAAGGCCCAAGAAGTATAGGGCCCGTTGTGTAAGTCCTGGTCCAAGTGGGCAGGCCTGAGGCCCGGGAGTGCCAATGTCCGGGGACAGGGGAAGATGGACATCTCAGCCCCCCTTCCTCTGCCTTTTTATTCTACTCAGGCCCTCAGCAGACTGGTTGATGCCCACCCTTGTTGATGAGATTGATCTTCTTTACTTGGTCTACTGATTCAAATGCTACTCTCTTCCAGAAAGACAGACACACCCAGAAATAACCTTTTACCAGCTATCTGGGCAAACTTAGTGTAGTCACACTGGCACACAAAATTATACATGCATGTAGTTATTTAACACAGAGACAGCATTTAGAATAATTGCTGAATGAACGAACCAATGAATGGAGCATAAAAGAGTTATCCACAGAGCATTCAAACCAGACAAGTTAAGCATTGGGAAAAGGGTGGGGTGGAATACGAAGTAAAGAAAGTTATTGAGGCAAATTAGGATTTAAAGAAGAAGGAAAGAAGGTGGAGGGAAGACTCCTAAGAGAAGCCAAGCAAAGGGGCTAGGCTGGAGGAAACAAGGCAGAGAGCAAGCCCAGCAGGACAGTGGACAGCAGGGGTGGAGAAAGCCTCACAGCAGAACAACAGCTGGACTGCAGGCCAAGTGCCAGCAAAGGCTTCAGCACCACCCAGAGGGGCAGTGTCATGCAACCCTGAGATGCAAGGCCTAAGGGACCTGCTACCTACCCCAAAATCCTCCTCTGCCCGAACACTTCCAGCAATGGACAGGGTGCTTCCTCCTAGCCCCAGTTACCCGTGAACCCCCACAGAGTGAGTCTTTTCTTCTCAAAGCATTCAGAGCCCCTTAGTCATTCTTCATGGGACAGTAGCTAAACCACCTGCCCTCTGGGTACCCACATGCATGACAGCTTCCATGCAGGGTGTTGCCCGCAACAGCACCCACTGCACCACATGTGGCTGAAGCCATAGGCAACGGGACAACCGTGACATTTGGCGTCATGATGGCATGACCTTCTCAAGGCCTTTGTAACTGACAAGCTTGCTGGCTGAGAAAAGGCCTGAGATGAGTTTGATCCCCTGCCTGCTTTGACAAGAGAGGTTACAGCAAATGCTGTTGTATTTTATTGTGTGGCAAATTAATGCCACGCGAGAGGAGAGGAAAATAGAACCAGGGCAAGGGCATGAGCCTTTCTGGAGGGCCCAACAGATGGGGCCGTGCATAATGAGATAACGCAGGTTCCAATCTCAGGGCCAGCTGCTGAGGCGTGACTTTTTCCTTCATGGAAAAAACAAGAAATTCTCCTTGAAATGAGAAATACAAGGCAGACAAATGTGCCCAAGGAGAGCTTGAGAATTGAATGCCCCCACAGGGCTCTTCGGGGAGCCAGCAAGTTCGATTGAAAATGCCACCGCAGGTGGAGGCAGATTCCTTTTTACCTGCTTAGACTGGATGAAAAACAGACCCTGAGCGTTCTGTGTGCACCTTCTGTAGACACGGGGCGTCTGCATCTCTGATTGATGTCATATCGGACAGCTTTCTCCTCGGAGTTGTTATTTCCCCAATATTCTTATGCCAGAAAAATCACTAACAAGCTCTTGTACCCTTCTTCCCTGGGACATTGTTTTTTACGTCTCCATAAAAGTATATCTTTAAAAGGAGTTGCTCAGTTTTCAACATGTGGATAATTGATTTGTTACAACTCACAAAAGAGCATTTGTCATTTCAAAACAACCAGGACCAATGTTCTTCTTCCTCCCAAGATGAGCATGGAGGCACTTGACTTATTGTTGTCATTAAATCGAAGTGTTCAGCTGATTATTTGGTATTTGAGAATTCCTTATAAATCACCACCTTATTTTAGTGATTACAATTTTAAGAAAAGACATTTGATTCAGAGGCGACAGCAGGGAAGAGGAAGGAGGAAGAAGGAGGGGCCAGGAGGGGCAGAGGAGACAAGAGGCTCGATGAAAATACAATTGGAACCATCTGTTTGATACATCACCCTCTTCTCCACAAACTGCAGCCCTGGAATGCGCCTACGCCCGGGAGATTTTCATTACCTGAGCTTTGGCAGATAAATATAAGAAAGAGTGGGGGTGCAGGGGTGCAGGGCTCTTCGCAGATTGGGATGTACCATTCCATGCAGGACTCTGGTTTCTCCCCAGTTGGGGGCAGATGAAAGTGGATCTTCGAAGTGAAATGTATCCTGTGGCGCATGGGCAAGCCATGAGATCAGAGCCACGTTCACAGAGGAAATGGGCAAGTGGAGGGCTGGCTCCACCTGGACACAGCTGGATTCTGAGATGCAGCAGAGCGGAAAATGACTTCTTAGGCCCCAGTGAGTCCATAAACCACCTGACTGTATTGGCAGTTGAAGGGAGGCAGACCAATGCAGCAGGTTCTTAGGAAGAGCGGAGGAATGATCAAAAGTGCTGCCCACTTTGCATAAACTTACAGCCTAACAGGGAAGACCCTGCTGACTGTCCCCATCAGGTTAAAGAGCATATAAAATGAGTCATGGATGGCTACCCATAAATGGCAGACAACTGGCTCATAGTGCCTCTCCCAGCTAGAAGTCAGCGTCTGAAATTTTTTTCCTCAGGGAACAAAGACCTCTCTACCCTATCAGTGACAGGTCAGGCTTGAGTTTCAAATGCCCCAGGAGAAAAGAGGACCCTGCCTAGTCCTTCTGTATTTTTTAAATTAGAGCATGTACAGACACCCTGGAGGCCAGGATAGTGAGAGCATTCAAAACTAGTCCTTTGGGGAACACATCAAGAAAATAGGGCATTCAGCCTGGAAAAGAGAAGGGATACGAGAGATGGTGCATATCTGAAAGGCTGTCATGGAAAGGGGGAAGCGGACTTATTTTGTAATCACTCCAGAGAGAAGAGTTAGGATTGCTGGTGGAAAGCTGCAGAAAGGCAGATTTGAATTCAACATAATCTAGCCTGTGGGTGTAGAGAAATGGCCGACAGTGAGCTCCCTACCATGGGAGGTGTTAATTGATAGTCTGGGTGGTCATGTTAGAGGAAATTCTGCATTTGATAGGAAGTAAATCTAGATGCAATTTAAAGTCCCTTGTCATTGTAAGATTATACAATTCTGTGACTTGAATTCAGGTTCTTTCCAGAAAGTATGTTGTATTAAAAGCAAAGGAAATCTTATAAAAAGTGATGGATATGTTAATGGATATTTTATGTGCCCCCAACAGGAGACATGGACTTAGAAATTTGTAGTGACTGTGGATGTCCATCCCAGCGATAAACTTACAGGGTCTGTCCAGAAGGTATCCAGCCATTTAATATGGAAAAGAGATATTTATTGAAGAGATCCAAGATACAAGAAATATTGTACCTAGGACAACGATGCCTCAGTCCCCTTCAAAGTAGGCCCCTTGGGACCTCACAAAGTTCTCCCAATTGCCATCAACTGCCCCATCATATTTTCCTGAAATTCATTGATGATCTGAAATCTCTTCCTATTCAAAGATGACTTTAGTTTTGGGAAAAGCCAGAAGTCACAGGGTGCCAAATCTGGGCTGCAGGGGGCACTGAGGCACCTGGGTGATTTGATGTTCTGCAAAAAACTCTGCACAAGATGTGACACATGAGTGGGCATGTTGTTGTGATGAAGCTGCCAATCATCAGTTGCCCATAGCTGCAGCCTTCTGAATCTTGTCCAAATAGTTTCTGTGGAGGAATGTTCAAGCTTAATGCAAAATTTGATGCAGATTCTTTGCTCTACTCTCAGTTATTTTGAATATGGTGGCCACACAGTACACACACTCACTCAATGGCATCTACCACCCCCACTAAGACAGTCAAGTCATCATTGTTCATGCATGTGCATTTCAGTCCACTCTCCTTGGCTACCAGGTTACATCAATGTCTCACAAACCGTTTTCATTATATTAACACAATCATTGGACTCTTTCCAGACAGACCTGGTAGTATCCTAAATTGGAGTGTCAATAATGCAGAAGGATTAAGAACAAATACACTGGTATTGGCAAGTGATAATAGGTTCCGGTTCTATCCCTTACTAGCTGTGTGGCCTTGGAAAAGTTACTAAAACTTCCTGAGCTTCATTTTTCTCATTGGGCAAGTGAGGATTCTAATAATGCCATTCTCATGCACATATTGTGAAGATTCAATCATACAATTCATACAAAGAATTTCACACAGTGCCTGGCACATAGCAAGCATTCAATCATTATAAGCTATTAAAAGTAATATAGCATTTTCTTAATTTTAGATGTGTAATTTTCTTTATCTGAAATCAGAACATGTCTTGTAATAAATATTCACATGCATTATCCCCACACACACACACAACACACATACTATTATTTCTAAATGCACAGCACACTTTGCAAATGACAGCATCTTAGAATCAAGGTCTGCATCCTCCACTACACAGCCTTTAATAGTTATCAACCTGAACTCCTTTGGGGAGAACAAGAAATGAAATCTGCTAAACCAAGCATGCAGCTACATTTGTTTCTTCCATACCCCATGCAGGATCCCATTCAGAACCTGGCAAACAGTACAGGCTACCAGTTACTCTGCTCCTTTTGTGTGCCTGGTTGTGGTTCCATTTAAATGACTGCACATACATCATCTCATTTAATGCTCATGTCAACCACGTGAGGGCAGCATTATTATCCCCATCTGAACACTGAGGCTCAGCGTGTCTAAGAAGCTGGCACAAAAGCATGTAGCTAGAAAATAGTGCATCCAGTTTATAAACCAGGTCTATTTGACTTCTTTGCCCAGGCTATTTCCCAGGATGCTGTTAGAAAGGTGGGAATTAGAGCTCTTCTAACTTCCAGGTTATTAACTCCCAGGCTGAGGCCTCATAAGTGGCTTTCAACAAACAGTGGTTCTCTGGGGCGGAGGAGAGGTGTGTGGGAAAAGGAACTGGTGCCAGCTCCAGTGTCCCATCGTACATCAATCTTTTATATAACCCCTGAAGGGGTCGGTGTGCGCTCGCAGGCACACATTCACACACATGCATGTGTTCACATACCATACACATATGCACAGACATGTACATGTAGGGCAGTTGTCTGCGGGAAAGGCTGGGGGTGAGGGCAGGTCCCAGTGGAGCAAGGAGGCTGGTTGTTTCCCAACAGCCTGCCAGGACAGCAGCCACTACCTTAGCACAGCTCCATTCTAGATTGCAGTTCTAGACTGTAGACCTCACACGCTGAGAACCAGGATTCTGTCTGTCCCCAGAGGGCAAGGACTCAGGAAACCTGACTCAGACCCACACTCACAGAGGATTGACATTGAAACCAATTGTCAGTATATAAATTTGCAGTGAGAGCTCTGAGTGACAAGTGGCCTGCACATGTGGGCCTGACCGGTCTCTGTGTCCCTGGAGACAGCTTCTTACAAAGCCAATTGCCAGCCAGTGGCTTAGTGAGCATGGAGTCAGGGCAGGGTGACAGGGAAGGCCTGATGCCTTGACCCCAGGAGGGGTGGCCTGCGAGAGCATCAGACTCAAGGGCAGCCCTCACCCTGCTCCCTTCCCCTGAACAAGCCCTGCCTCTTTGCCCCTGTGGCTCCTACAAGGGGGTTCCTGAGACTGACCAGCCCTGCTTCTCCTGACAGTCCCTACCGTTTCCAGAGGTGGCAGCCTCATTGGTGACGACCTCTCTGAGCTCTGACTGATCACCACTCAATGCCTAACAGGCTGATCACTGCCCAGGCCCCACATCCAGTGTGCACGCTCCGCACCCCCACCCCCACCCACCTCGTCTGGAAGAGTAGAGCCTGCAGTCAGAGGAAGAGGTGTTCGGCCTATTTCCTGCTGCTGCTGCTACACTGCTAAGCGAGCCCAAATGTAAGTTCCCCTCGCCCTCCCACCAGGGTGGATCTCAGTAACTGTAGCTCCGCCATCCTGAGCCTGCAAGGAAGTTCTCTTGCCCCAGACCTGACAAGGCAAACGTAGAGGATGAGCCTTGAGGAAGGACCCCTCTAAGCCCAGTTCACAGATTCTGCATTGCTTGTCCCAGAGGCTCCTCTCTCAACCCTCAACCCGCAGTCAGGCATATTCCTGCCAAGTATCCCAACCTCTCTCCAACCCTGAGACCAACCCTGAGGGACACCTGTCACATTTCTGCAGCCACTCCCCCACAATGATCACACTCCCTGGGGCTCCCCATGGCTTCCTGGTGCTGCCCAAGATCCCTGAGAATGGGAAGTTCATCTGGATAATAACAATAAACATTGATAATAGCATCTATTATACACATATGAAATAGGTACCATATGCCAGGTACTCTGCCGAATCTTTACATGTGTTAGAATCTCATTTAATCCAACAAACAACCCCAAGAGATAGGTGGTGCTCATATTTCATGGATGAGGAAACCAAGAAGCCAAGAATAGAATCCTCAGTGTCACCTAGCTAATAGGTGGCAGGGTCAGGCCTTGATCTCAGACCTGGAGCCAGAGCTCATGCTTATAAGCACTACTCTATCTTGCCACCCATCCAGCAGTGACATCTGTCTAGTGGTGCTGTCAAGTGTCCCACAGTGGAAGGAATAGTAAGAGGCTTTATCTCTTCCATAATTTATTCAGAAGGGCTAGGAAGCAAACAAACATAGTTCACTGGATATGAGTAATGGGAGGTGCTATTTAGATGGGGTAATGAGTTTAACTCCGTCAGTACCCCCATACTTTAATATGGATTACTAAATTCTCTCTCTCTCTCTCTCTCTCTCTCTCTCTCTCTCTCTCTCTCTATATATATATATATATATATATATATATATATATATATACGCAAAAGCGGTTTCAATCTCATTTCAGTCAATTGTCACCCCCCTAAGGCCTTGCAACGTGAAAATTCCTCCATTGACATCCAGGGCTAGGACCACTCCCAGGAGAACCTGCCCACCCAGTTGTCCTCCTGCTACTGACACCTGTCTTCCTTAGGACTATCTTCTGTGGCCAGGACAGCTTTCACCAGACTGTGCCTCGTGCCCTGGCTAGTGGCCCTATTCCAGGTCCCCCTAGCTCCCAGCCCATGAGCTGTGGGAGCCTTCTGCACCCGCCCTACCCTTTGCAGAGCTATCCCCATTCCACATGCAGAAGCTCTTTCTTTCTCTTGGTTCATTGGCATTACAACAAAAAAGAGGAAAATTACAGTGAGAAAAAAATAAAGCTATGGCTTTAAGATTTCCTGACATAATTCAAAGGAAGATTATACTAATTTTGGGGGAAAAAACTTTATCTAAGGGGCATCATAAAAATTTTCCACATCATTTAAACCTCTGTGATGATTTAAACCAGTGAATTTGTAAAAAAAATAAAAATAAAAAAAAATAATAATACCATTTAAAAAGCAACATGAAATGTATTTAAGCAAATGCCTGGAAAGCTATTCAGAATGTCTTTGCGTGGGTCCTTCTTCTCTTCCAATATCAACGGAAACTGATAACCACGGCTTTCTGAATAACTAGCATGAAAAGGAAATAGGCCTGAAAACCTTTCCTAGGACTGTAGAGTACACAAGAAGGGAAATGGGAGGGACCACAATCAGATAAGGAGAAGATGGCATGTAGTTTCAACATATACATATATATTTTTTTACTTACTAAAATAAATATATATGTATTTATTATATATATTTTACTCACTTAAAATAAATATATATACTTATTTTACTTACTATTAGAGAAAGGGAGGGAGAAAGAGAAACATCAATGTGTGGCTGCCTCTTGTGCGCCCCCTACTGGGGAAGACCAGCCTCAGGCAGTTCCTAGTCTAACTGGGAGTGACACACTGGTACCACAGTAACTACCATGTGATGAGAGCACAGGGGGCCTTTGACATACACAGGTAACAACTCTAGAGATCAACTGCCAACTCTTTGACTCAGTTGGGAAAGTCAGTGAACCCCTCTATGCCTCCCTTTCCTCATTTAGGTAGTGAGGAAAGTAATAATGAGCTAAAGTGGTAAATGTCCCAGAATAGTGCCGACTACATGCTGTATGTTCCAGCCCTTATTGTTGGTGTTGTTATAATAGAGAGGACACAGTCTACTCCACACCCCCTCACCCACCACCACCAAAGGCAAGGTTTGGGGAAGGACCAAGTGGAGAAGTTGCTGAGCTGTGCTACCAAGGTTGGGGGAGCTGGCCAAGTGGAGAAGGGGGAAGAGGAAATAGCATGGGTGAAGAAGAGGCTTATTAAAGTGTATGCTGTGTGCAAGGAACTCTATCACAAGGATGATGAATACAGAGATTTGAAGAGGAGTAGTAGCAGATAAAGAAGAGAGGTACAAAGGGGAATCTTTCTTTATCATGCTAAAGAGCTTGAGTGGTTTTGTTCGTGTGTTGGAAATTGTTGAAGAGTTTTAAACAGAGGAGCAATGTAATCAGATTTGCAGCCTAGAAAAGAGCTTTGCATGGGAGAGCCTAGAAGAAGGGTCAGCTGATAGAAGGATGACCGATTTCCCTCCTAAGAAATGATGAGGACTCAAAGTGGCATGGATCAAGAGACAAAATCAAAAGACACTTAGGATTTCCAGCCCAAGGTGGTAAACTAAATATGTACATTTTTATCTCTGCTCCCTCATAAAACCCTACTAAAGCAACAGTAAATTATTTTTTTTAAAGTATAAACCCAAAGACAAAAGAAAATAAAGAATCAATAGCAGGAGCTCCAGCAGCACAATCAGTTAAGCATGCAGTACTTATAAGAATCAATAGCAATAAATTTTTGGAAACTGAAAGCAAACAACTAGTTGGTAATGGACTAGAAAACCCAAGGAAACTGGACTCTAGCCAGACAATCAGCAAAACCAAGAACTGCCTGACCTGCACCGCAGATGCCTGCAGGCCCAGCCCCAGCCCCAGGCAGCTTGGGGACCTATGCGACCTCTGCACCTGAGGCGGGGCAGGGCTCGGTGGGAGGACTGAGTGCAGGTCTGTTTAAGGAGCACTTAGAGAGTCAGTTCCAAGCTAAATTTAAAATTTTCTAGTAGTCTCATTTTTAAAAAGTAAAAAGAAATGTCACTAATTTAACCCAAGATATCCAAAACATTATCATTACAAAGAATTTTAATGAGGTCTTTGACATTCTTATTTTTCAAAAAACAATGTCTAGTTTTTATACTCACATCAATTTGGGCACTAAGTTTTCATCAGAAATACTTGATTTATGTTTGGATTTCATAAACTCTACAGTTAAATGGACAATAGGGTGGGGACTGACTGTGGGAGCAGGGGTTGGGTGGGGCAGGGGAGAGCAACAGGGGAAATTGGGACAACTGTAAAAGAACAACAATAAAAACAAAGGTTTATGTACATCAAAAGAGAATAAAACTTTTTTAAAATCTACAGTTAAAAAAGTTCATTCAAATTGTTATGAAATTTGTAAAAGTTTCCCCAATATCAAAAAGAATATACATTTTTAAAATAAATCAATTAAAATTAAAAATTTAGTCCCCTATTTACACTAGCCATTATTAAGCACAAAGAGCTTTTTGAGGATGGAGACTACTATATTGAACAGCACAGGTTGTAGGATCTCTGGACTAAGGGAGAAGTCCAGTTGAAACCAGAAACACCACACTAAAAACAGTGTCTGTCTACATGGTGGATGTGAGACTCCAGCCTTTTTCTCCACATGGACTCCAGTGATTGCTGTTAAGCCAGGCTCAGACCCTCCAACTAGAAGACAGGAAGATTCTTCTCCAGGAAATCTGACTGGTCCAAGAGGAAGGCACAAACCTGTGATAGTAAGAGATCTAACTGAACAATCCAGCAAAAGCACCTTATGTTGAGGCCCAGGGTTGGTGAGGCCCAACTATAAACAGGCAGACAGGGATCACCAAACAGGGAAGAAATGCCTCTTCCCAGAGACAGACTAAAACAAATGGGAAAAGCAATTCAAGAGAGAGAGACTATGCAGGAAAAAGAAAACATCCAGATACTCACTGATAATTACCTTAGAAAGGAAGGTGAAGATTTTGAATCCACTAAATTAGAACAGGAAATTATTAAAAAGTAATATTCAGAAAACAAACAATGACACACAAAAAAAGAACTCTTGGAAATTAACAGAAACCTGTGAGCAGAAAAGAAAGATTCAGTACAAGGGCTGTAAGACAAAATTGAGTAAATCTCCCAGAAAATACAGCAAAAAGGTAAGGGGATGGAAAATGAAAGAGATAAGATTTTAAAATTAGAGGGTTAGCTCAGAAGACCCAGTAGGTAAAAAACAGGAATTCTAGTATAAAGGAGAGAAAATGGTGGGGAGGGAAACATTTAAGAAAAAGTTCTTTTCAAGGAAATACCCTAGAGATTAAGGACAGGAGTTTCAATAATGAAAGGGCCCATTGAGCACCCAGAACACTGAATAAAAATAGAGTCACTGTAAAGCACAGAAGGGAAATTTCAGAACCCTTGGGCCAAATAAAATACCCTCAAAACTTGAAGAGAAAAGGGAAAAGGGTTATTAAAAAATGAATCAAAATATGATTGATATGAGACTTCTCACCGGCAACTCTAAAACCTAAAAAAGAAAAGAAAAGAAAAGAAAAGAAAAGAAAAGAAAAGAAAAGAAAAGAAAAGAAAAGAAAAAGAAAGAAAGAAAGAAAGAAAGAAATGCCATCAAAATACTGAGGGAGAACAATTTTCAGCTCAGAATTCTCTGCTAATTCAAAATACCAAATAAATGTGATAATTGAATAAAAACATTGAAAGATTTGCCAAGTCAAGAAAAAATCACCTCCTACGAACCCTTTCTCAGAAGGTTACTGGAAGATATGACACACCAAAATGAGCAAGTAAATGAAGACGGTGACATGAGACGAGGAAACGGGGCATGATACAAGTGCAGCAGGCACAGAGGTCAGTAGGGCAGCTCAAAGTTGGTCAGAAACTTCATAAGCAATTTGTTCAAGAAAATATTGATAATCTACCTGATATGTTTAAATACACTGAGAGAAAATTTAGACATCTGGAAAAATGCTGAGGGGATGAATTAGTAGTAAATACAAAGAACACAATGGGAAAATATTAATAGAAGGTAATTATAAATTCCACAAAGAACAAAGAGTTGTGCAAAAAAGGACAAGTGATAACAAAGCTGAAAATAAAATTTAGTCATAGTCATATAAATACAAATCTTGATCCAACTGAAATTATCATATGAATAGGAAGGGAGAATGAGGGAGTTGCAGAAATGTGTGGTGTGTGTACCTGAGAAGACAAGAGTGAAAGACTAGGTGTCCAACCACCGTAGATGAAGTCAACAGATGAGGCTAAAAGTGAACTACCAAGAAGTAATAGTATGAACATATAATTCAGAGCTGGAAGGAGAGGGGACTCCATGGGGTGGAATGACCTGGGGCAGGAACTGCAGTATTTTTGTAAAGAACTTGTAGAATTGTCTGATTGTTTAAACTATGGTCACTTTTGGCTTTGTTAAAAAATTAAAAATTTAAACAGGGAACTATTGAGGATTGACAGAATTTTCTCATTGTGGAGGGAAAAAAAGAAACAGAAGAGTATCAGTCAGCTTGGACGGCCGTAACAAACTCTCATAGGCTGGTTGTCAGAACCAATAGGAATTTATTTCCCCAGTTCTGGAGACTGGAAATCCAAAACCAAGTTCCAGCAGGGTCAGTTCCTGGTGAGAGTTCTTTTCCTGGATTGCAGCTAGCCAGCTTGCTGCTGTTTCCTCACATGTCCTCTTCTTATAAAGCCACAATCCTAACAGACTGCTACTCTTTTAATCTCATTTAACCTAAAGATCCCATCTCCAAATGTTGTGGTATTGGAGGCTAGGGCTTCATCATTTGAATTGGACAGGGCAGGGGTTGGGGGAAGGGACACGATTCAGTCCACAGCAAGGAGTCAGGATTGATTGTGCATTTCTAGTTTGAACAACGGAATGAATGGGGATGTCATAACGCAGATACAGAGCCTAGGCAGGAGGGCAGGGAGCCGGTCAATTGGCAATGACAAGTTCCAGTTTAGGCTGGGTCTGCAGTACCAGTGGGACAGCTAAGAGGAGCCATTCAGTTGATGATTGTACTTAAGAGTTCAGAGGTCAAGGTCTAGGTCAGAGCTAGAGACAGTCATTACAGTTAAAGCCACAGACTTTCTGGGAATGGAGTGGGGTGAAAGGAAAGGCAAACACAGACCCCTAATGACCACCAAGGCTTAAGGGTCAATGGGTTTCATGAAGAGAAGGAGACTCCGAGGAAGTTGAGGAAGTGATCAATAGTTTAATGCTCCAGAGAGACCCAAGGATATAAGGATTGGAAATTGTCCACTTGGTCTGATGGTGAGGAGGACACTGGCAGCCTCACCCAGGCCAAGTTGGTGGAGTGGTGGGGACAGACGGCACGCTACCCTAAGTTGAGGAGCAAATGGGAAACAAGTGGATGGGGAATGAGCAGAGAATAGAGAGCTCTTTCCAGACGTTTGGCCGTGAAGGAAAAGAGAGAGATACAATGACTATGTACAATGATTATATGTTTAGAGGGAAAAAAAAAACACGACAGAGAGAAGATACGGAAGAGACAAGTAATAACTGGAAGCTGTGAGGCTATGGTAGACATGAAAGGGGATAAGAGACAAAGCCATGGTGATGGGCTAAGTCTTAGGAGAAGCACACTTCCCTAGACATGGAAGAGAGTAGGAATGAAGTGGGGGAAAGTAGGAGAAAAGGATAAAATATAGAGGCTGGATCACCCCCGTAATTTAATCTCTTTTGAGTTATGCGCCCAGGAGTTGCTGAATGAGAACACTTGGTCACCACACTCTGGTCTGTTTGAGCTCCTGCCCTATCCATCCTTCCCTCATCTTGCTCCTCTGAGTGCCAGCCTCTTGTCCTTTTCCTTTTCCCTGCCCTACTTGCCCGTCATTGACATGGTCTTTGCTGGGCCTCCACTGCCACTAATGACCAGCCTCACTGCACAAAGGCAACCAGGGGGAATTGGGACACAGGTGATGAGGTCCAAGTATCCGGTACACAGCTAATGAGCCCACCAGGGGGTGCAGAAGGAAACAGCTGAAGGCATAGCTGGATCATAGTTGTCCTTCAGAGAGATGCCTCTCCAGCCAGTAGAGATGACATTATCACCTTCCTCAACATCTGCCTGACAGATTGAGGACATGGAAGAGTGCAAAGGAGGTCAGCCCACCAACATTTGAGTCCTTCATCAGGTCCCTGGTCATTTCTGACCCTTGCAAATGAAAATCAAAAATTTTCGGACTCCTAACCATACACAGTGGCTGTACTTTTAATATTCCTTGACTGAGAAAATGTGATTCCAAAGGCTCCTCTGAATCTCCTACTGCCTTTAAGTATTTTCTTTTTTACAAGTGCATTTACATATTTGCAACATAAGTGAATACGTAATTTCAAGACATACCTGTCTGTAATGCTTGGTGAGTGTATGCATCTGTGGAATTCTTTGCAGTAAACCTACTTTTTCCCAGTCATCAGGCTCCAATTTCCACCGGTAGGAAAAGACTGATCCAGACTTTGCCAGAGTTAGGGGTGGGAAGAGCACTCTGCTGTGGCAGAGAACTACCTTCATGAGGTCAAACCAGATACCAGCAAGATCATGGAAAGGAAACTCCTACATGGAGCTTGCCACCCACACCTGCAGGCACCAAAGAATATTTTAATAAGCACGTGATTCCCCGTGTCTAAATGAATGTGTCAAGATCACTGGAGTGAATGAATGTTTCAATTAGGAACTGTGTCAGTAATTATTTGTATCAAAGCTCTCTCTTCAGTCTTAAGAGAATTGTCCTCAGCCCTCCATCTCCACCCACTCAATTTTGCAATCCATTATGTGCCAGCCTAGGTCTGTATACATCATATATACAACCTCATTTAATCTTGAGACCCTCATGGAGTAGGTATTATTATCCTTATTTTATAGACTGGAAAACTGAGGATCAGAGAGGTCAATTGTGCTGCCCAAGGTCACATAGCCAATAAATGATGGAGTTAGGATTCAAACTCAGATTCTTACGGTACGAATTCTCTTTTCACTACCTTACATAGTCTTTTTTTCCTCTGAAATTAGAGATTTTGTTGAGAGATAAAGTAGAGGTAAGGGGTGGGTGGTAGTCATTCTTTAAGCTGGTTCCAGGCAGAAGGAACTCCTCTTAATGGCATTTCCATAATTAGAATGCATTTTTTTCTGATAGTTATAATTCAGGCGATTGAAGCAACAGTCAGCTGAAACCTGGCATGCAAGATGTTCATTTCTCCTAAAAGTTCACTTTTAATTGGTCCCAGTTCTTTCCAAGTCTGAAAGAAGTGCACAATGTGTACTTCTGATGTTTCCAATGTCGAATTCTGACAGAAGTACTCAATCCCTGGAGTTCATTCTGAATTCCCTGGTAAGAGACAGGGAGGACTAAGTGCAAGAGGCAGACAAAGAGGAAAGTAGCAGGGTGGGGGGAAGCTTGTCAGACAAGAGGACTGGCCCCAAAGGGACTCTAGAATCCAGAGTCCATCCTGTGAACCATGCAGGGTAGGAAAACAGCCTGCAGAAGAGCTTGCGCTCCCTCACTCCCCACAGATCTCCAGGGACCCATGGGCTGTAACCATGATTCCCCACTTCATCAGTCTGAACAGTCCTTGAGGCTTCCACCGTAATTACAGCGGAGACCCTCAAGGGAAGCTGGATTGTGTCTGGTCACATAAGGCTCTTCAAGAATTCTCAAGTCTCTGGACTTAAGAACTAGCCCAAATCCCAAAGAGTTCTACAGATTGCATTAAATGAAGAGAGAAAACCCGTGAACCAGAATAGTGTGGTGGGGAGAACAGAGGATGAAGTAGGACCAGAGATGTAGATTTAAGTCTACTGCTTGCTGTCTATGTAAACTCCTTGAGCCTCAATTTCCTGAGCCAAAAAGAAATTGGGTTTATAATCACATCTAGTGAGGAATAGGTGTGGCCTTATATCTAGCCTTGTTCAAACTACTGTTTCTTACTATAGCAGACTGGATGTTCTGACAAACCCTCTGACCGCAAAATAAAGTATGAGAATAAATGAGTTACGAAGAAAGTAAAAAATTCTCAGAGGCCAAAAATTAGGTAAAGATGTTGGGAACCTGACAGAACACTAAAACCAACTTTCTCTTGGGGGCATTTGGCAAACCCAAGTGACCTTGAGCTTCAGTTCATGGCCCAGAATCTTATAGGAAACAAGAGACAAACTCTATGGCCCGCCCAAAATGGAAAGTCTATACAGGAGAACCAGCACCCCCTGCATAAAGCCAGGAACTCAAAGCACTGTGTCCTCAATGGGTGGAGTAGAAATTAAAATAAGACTCAAACTAAGAGTAGGGCAAACTATAAACATGGCCAAACAGATTTTTTTTAAAAGTATAATAATGGAAATCATAATGGATGTAACATGTTTAGACATACCTAATGAGAGATTTCATCAACTCTAAAGCAAATCCAAAAAAAAAAAAATTACCCAAAATGCAGCATAGAAGTAAAACAAAAATTGAATATATGAAAGAGAGGTTAAGAGATATGGAGGCTAAAGTGAGAAGGTCTAACAAACCTAACCAGTTTCAAGAGGAGAGAGAGAGAGAGAGAAGCATTATTTGAAGAACTGATGGCTGAGACTTTTTCAAGACCTAAAAGACATTAATCTTCAGATTAAGCAAATTTTAAGCAGAATAATTAACACAAAGTTCACTTCTAAACATAGTGAATCTGCAAAACACCAAAGGCAAAGAAAGGACCTTTAAAATAACTGGGGGTGGGGGTGGGGGGCACAAACATAAAACAATTAAACTGACAGCTGACTTCTCAGTGAAAGCCAAAAGACAGTGGAATGATATCTTCAGGTGCTGAGAAAAGAAATAAATTGCACACCCAGCAAAAATGTCCATTGAGAATGGGGGTGGGGAGGGTGAAACTTCCAGACAAAAACTGAGACAGTTGTCAGCAAAAGACCCGGACTGTGCAGGTTATCTACCTATTGTCTCTCAGCTCCCAATTTGTTCTTCTGCTCCCCAAAAGTGGAGATGGACTCTTTAAATACTTTTTCTCTGCCAGCTGGCATCACATTAAGTTTTGTCAATAAAGTACACTAGAAAGCTGTTGCAGAGGGGTTTTCCTTTGAGGTTCTTGACCTCTCAGCCCAGCTTCTCAAGCACCTGGCCCCTCTACAGCAAGGCAACCAGCAGTGCCCAGCAGTGCCCAGCAGCCAGCAGCTTCCCCCAGCAGCTCCCCAGGTGGTATCATAGCAGAGTGCCTCTGACGAGGCAACTCCTGATGAACAGCATTTTCTGGCAACCTGGAGGACAGATTTCCACAAGCTCCACCACTCTCTGCCGCTGAGTGAGCCACAGCCACACTCTCTCCAACAAGGTCTGCACCTCAGGGTGCTTCCTCTTAGGCTTTCTAGAAGTGCTGGCTGCTCCCTATACCTACTATCCCTATATTCCTTAAAGTTCTCTTTGCTACTTATTACCTAGTCCCTTATTCCTCCAATCCTCATTATAATTAATAATTCTTTATTATAAAATTTCCCTGCTCAAGTGACTGTGTGGCTTTTCTCTTCTGATTGGACCTTGCCCAACACATTCATTAAAGGGCATATTTAATTCAGAAGAACTGCAATCACAAATAGAAGGTCTAAGATGCAATAAGGAATGATAACCAGAGAAATCAGTACATATGGACAAATTTTAAAAATACACAGTCATTTCTTTCTTTCATCTTCCTAAATCTGGTGCCTTTAAAGCAAATCTCCAAGAAATTGTCCCATTGGTCTTCCCCTTCTAGGCAAGACAGAATGGTGGCACAATGAAAGTATGAGCTTTGGGGTCAGACCTCTTTAAGCCTGTTTCCTCGTCCGAAAACTGAGATAACAATGATTAAGTCACCCATGTGCCATGAGACTTAACTCAGATCATCTATTTGTAATTGCCTAGAATGTGCAGTACCTTCTTTCTTTTGAGAAACCATTTCAAAAAAATGATTTTCCCCCAGAGAGCACAGAATTTTCTTTTTTCCATGCTCTTGAAAGGAATTCTCCGATGTCCTTGTCCTAATGGGTTTATTTCATTAGCTGATGTCTGCACAGAGCTCAGAAAAAGTCAAGTGTTGAGCCAGCTCTTTCTACCATCTGGTTCTCTTCCCTCCCTAATGGATTTCTAAATCTTAAATCTGAGCCCTGGATTTTTGGCCCTCGTGTTATAATCAGACCTGGGAGAGACCAGCTGTCCTAAGCCAAGAGTGAAGTGGAAAGGCAAGGTAAATGCTTGCACGTTCTTTAAGGATATTTGCTATGCTGTGAGTTTTAAGCCAGTCCATCTTTGCTGGCACTAGCTGAGCTATGTCATTATGTAACATACAGGGATGGTGGAGAGGGGAGGGAAGTTTGACATCAAGACTTCCCCAAATCCACAGAATCATCTGAGTATCAACCAAATGTGCTCACCCACCATATGATGAGTTTTAGCCTGGCTGGTTTGAATAGATGCCAACTAGACCCTGCACTACTCAATCCTTTAGCTACTTGGTCATCACTCTGTTAGTAACATAAACAGCATTCTGTGGGCAAAGCCTAGCATGAAGATCAGGGTGAAGTGAATGTAAAACTACACATGGCCTGGTTCCCCTGGGAGCTCATCCAAAAGAGAGCAAGTGAACCCACAGTTTCACAATCTCAGAAGTTGTCTAATGCCTCCTTCTCCCTAACTCAGGACTTTCAGCCTCTGGTGGAATGTTTCCAGGGCTGGGGAGGTCACATTCTCCAGGGAAGTGTCTTCCATGAGAGAAGAACTGAGCATTAGAAAGTTCTTCTGGGCTTGCAGCTGAAAATTTCTTTCCCTAAATAGAAGAGAGTAACATACAATGCCAACCTCCAAAGCAAACAGCGGGATTAGTCTCTGAACTACAGATATTATATTCAAAAATAGATATGTAGGATGACTGGATCATCTCATGACTGGCAATCAGAGGACAGTATTCAGTGAGTGCTTCATGACAGAAGTGACTACTTCTCTATTCACTTGAGTTGGGACCCTCCACTGATGTCTTCTGAATTAAAAAATCTCAACCCAGAGACTCACTGGAGTGGTGTCAGAGGAAATCTGGTGGAAAGTAAGGAATTTCACCACCTCCCAATAACAATGAGGCCACCCCTAGGGTGTCAAAAGAGACTGAGTGAGAAATCTACACTTCTACTTTCACCTGGCTGTAATAAGGCAGCAACCCTCCTCCCCTGCCAGAGCTTTGTCAGAGAAAACCAATTGAAAGAAAAGGTTTGAGCAAGACCCACAGTCTCATAATATTATGCATACAAATACATCCAGATTGCAAGTGAACATCTCTTATCATAACAAGAACCAGAAAAATCTCAAACTGTATGGAAAATAGAATCAAAAGATGCCAACCTCAAGATGAAAGAAATGTTATTATCTGACAAAGATCTTAAAGTAGTCAAGCTTTAAATTTTAAAAAATGCTTTAATGAGTAATAACAAACATGCTTGAAACAGCTGAAAAATTGAGAATGCCTCAGGAAAGACATAGAAGACATAAAAGAGAAACAAGTGGAAATTTTAGAACTAAAAAAATACAATAAAGAAAATAGAAAGCTCAGTGGATGACTTCAAGAGCAGAATGGAGGAGATAGAGGAAAAAAATCAGTGAACTAGAAGATAGAACAATAAAAATTACTCGATCTGAAAAACAGAGAGAAAATAGACTTAAAAAAAAAAAAGGAACAAAGTCTTGGGTGCCTGTGAGACCATGACAAAACAGCTAACATGCCTTCTATTGGAGTCCCAGAGGAAGAAGAAAGAGAGGACAGATATCAAATAGAATTCAAGTAAATAATAGCTGAAAATTTCCTCAATTTAGCAAAAGACATAGCCTACAGATTAAAAAAGCTAAGGGAGCCCCAGACAAGATAAACCCAAGTAATTTGTCTAAAAGCTTTGCATAGATTGAAAAAAAATAGCACCCATTCATGATTTTAGAAAATTCCCTGGAAAATAGAAAGAAGGGAACTTTCCCCACCTAATAAAGAGCATCTCCAGTAACATTATAATGATGGAAAACTGAATGCTTTCCAGCTAAGATGGGGAACAAGTCAAAGATGTTTACTCTCACCAATTTTATTTAACATAAGAGCATGAAAGGCAGTGCTAGAAGATCTTGCCAGTGCAATAAAGCAAGAAAAGAAAAGGCAAACAGAAAAGGAAGGAAGGAAGGAAGGAAGGAAGGAAGGAAGGAAGGAAGGAAGGAAGGAAGGAAGGAAGGAAGGAAGAAAGGAAGGAAGGAAGGAAGGGAGGGAGGGAGGGAGGGGAGGGAGGATGGAAGGAAGGAAAGAAAGAAAAGAAGGAAAGAAAGAAAAAAGAGAAGGAAGAAAGAAAGAAAGAAAGAAAGAAAGAAAGAAAGAAAGAAAGAGGAAGAGATGGAGAAATAAAACTGTCCTTATTTGCAGGTGACATGATTGGCTATGTAGAAAATCCCAAGGCATCTACAATACAACTCCTAGCACTGGCAAGCGAGTTTAGCAAGGTTACAGAATACAAGATGACCATTAAAAAATCATTATATTTCTATGTACTAGACTGAAGTCTCATATGTTATACAACAATTAACTCAAAATGAATCATGCACAAGAATGTAAAACATAAAACTATAAAACTTTTGGAAAAAAACACAGGGGAAAATCTTGGGCATCTAGATCTAAACAATGAGTTCTTAAGCTGAAAATCCAAAATATGGGCCACAAAAGTAAAATGTGGCAAGTTGGACTTCATCAAACTAAAAAACAAACAAACAACAACAACAACAACAAAAAAAAAACCTTTTGCCCTGTGAAAATTCCTGATTTAAAAAAAAAAAAAGCACAGACTGGGGGAAAACATTTGCCAACCCCTTACTCAATGAAGGACTGTATTCAGAGCATATAGAGAATTCTCAAAACTCAACAGTATAAAAACAAACAACCCAATTAGACAATGGGCAAAAGCAATGAAGAGATATATCACCAAAGAGAATATACAGATGGCAAATAAGTGTATGAAAACATGTTCACTCAACATCACTGCTCACTACAGAAATGCAAATTAAAACCACCAAAATATATTCTGCACACTTATCAGAGTGGCTAAAGTAAACAATCATGGCAATACCAAATGTTGGTGAGGATGCAGAGGAACTGAATCATGGATGGAAAGGTAAAACAGTACAGCCACTCTGGTAGTTTCTTCCTTTTTAAAATATTTTTAACAGAGAGAAAGAAGGAGCAGAACTCTTACCCTTTGCGACAGCATGGATGGAACTGGAGAGCATTATGCTAAGTGAAATAAGCCAGGCTGTGAGGGACAAATACCATATGATCTCACCTTTAACTGGAACACAATCAACAAAAGAAAAAAGCAAACAAAATATAACCAGAGACACTGAAATTGAGAACAATCTAACAATAGCCAGAGGAGAGGTGGGAGGTGACAGTGGGGAGAAGGGTTTTCAGGAACTACTATAAAGGACACATGAACAAAAACCAAGGGGGAGGGTGGAAGCAAGGGAGGGAGGTGAGTTTGGCTGGGGGTGGGGGGAGTGGTGGGGAGAAAATGCAGACAACTACAATTGAACAACAATAAAGTAATTCATGAAAAATAAAAAATAATAAAATATTTTTAAACCATTTTTTATTTTCAATCACAATTACAATCTGGTAGTTTCTTTAAAAAGTCAATGTTCAACCACCATATAAGCAGTTTTCCTCCTCTATACGTATTCTAAAGAAATGACTTATATTAACACAAAAACCTATACATGGATGTTTGTATCAGCTTTATTTACAACAGCCAAAAACTGAAAACTTGGATGTCCTTTAATGTATGAATGCCTAAGCAATCTGTGGTACATGTGTACTATAGAATACTACACAGTGATAAAAAGGAATAAACTATTGATACACACAATGATTTGGATGGATCTCCATAGAATTATGCTGAGTAAAAATAAAAACCAATTGCAAAAGATTACATACTGTGTAATCTCACTTATATAACATCCTTAAAATGACAAAATTATGTAAATGAGTGTTTGACATGATTAAAGAGGAGATGGGGAAGGAGAGAGGCAACTGTGGTTGTAAAAGGACAGCATGAGGGACCCTTGCGGTCACAGTTGCCATCTTCAGAAACCTGAGGGCTGTGATGGAGAAAAGGAGATATGTTCCGTGTTACTCCCTGAGTGATGGCTGTGATAGCCTGAAAGAAACTACAGAAAAACATATTTTTTTCTAAAGTTTCACAGCAGTGGAATGGGTTGTCTAGGGCCATAACAAGCTCTCAAAGCTAACGGAGGTTTTAGTGCTGATGGTCCTTTGAAAGGAATGTCTGGGGCTACAATCTTAGATAACTTAAAGACTTTCAGAAGTGTTGAACCAGAGTAGATAACTATGGGTCCTTAGAGCACTAATTCTGATTGTGCGAAGCCAGGCTAGAGGTCAGGCCTGGTAGGAAGGCAGGATTCATGATCATGACAACCTTTAGTGTCCAAGCCCAGAAAACTCTGGGGCCAAGCCCCTGTTTTCCTCAGACCCAGGCACCATGTTGAAAACTCCTAAAGGAAGAGGAAACCTTACCTGATGAGAGCCCGAGGAGCTCTCCCCCAAGGACACAGCTACCTGGAAAGCAATAAAGTGTCCTGAGTAATAGGCCTCAGTCATCCAAGTGTCATCAGTGCAAAGCTCTCTGGAGCTCCTCCACGCAGCATCAACAGACCAGCTAAAGCCAGCCAGGGTGACCCAAGCCTAGCCTGAACCATCTGGCCTGAGCAGAGATGACCTTACAAACACACCTGCAAGACACATGTGCTGCCCTGCCTGGCCCAGCCTTCCAGCTGGTGTTTGTTTAAACCTGAAGTCAGCAAAGATTTTCTATAAAGGGCCTGATAGCAAATATTTTAGACTTTGTGAGACAAATAGTCTCTGTTGTTGCAAATACTCGATTAAGAGTTTGCATAAAAGCAGCCATTGAAGCCAATAAATGAACATGACTATGTTCCAATAAACCTTTATGTACAAAAACAGGTGGTGGGCCCATGAGTCACAGTTTGTCAATCCTGATATAAATTCATGACCATCTCAGGCTAACAGGCTGGATTCTCCCTGATTCTGAGTTACATTCATCAAAGAGCTCTTCCCCTCTGTGCCTGTCCAATTCTTCCAGGACTTTTGACCATCTTGGGGCTGGTCAGGCCCAGAGAACCCATCCTTGGATATCTCCAACCTCCTTATCCCTGCCATTCCACTCCCTGCCTCTTGCTGTATTCTTTAAGACACCACATACCTTGTGGTTGTCCAAAGTTTCTCTCCATGCCTTTACTCATGCTGTCCCCTCTGCCTGGACTGCCCTTCCCCTTTCCCTTCACCAGCTGTTTCTTCAACCTTTAAGAAGCAGCTCAACCATATCAACCATATGATCTTTTAGAAGGCCTTCTCTGTAACACCCCCAATCCCTCTGCACCTCAGGCTGAGCCAGAGCCCCTCCTTTCCACTCTCATAATACTCCATGATCTCCCGACTGTTTGAAAATTATTCATTTATTGGTCTAACTCTCTAATTAGATTGTGGGTTTTGGGAGGGAAAGATTAGTTTCTTACTCATTTATGTGTCCCTAGTACCCAACTATGGCTCAGAGTAGGTATCCAGTAATGGCTGAGAGAACTATCAGCTGGACAAATGAATCACCATGCATAGCCTTTTGCAGGGAGTCTCCGTGCTCCGCATGCACATTTCCTCATCTCCTTGTATGATGCCCTGGAGCTTCCTACAGTCATTTCCCCATGTCTGACTCTCATTTCCATCACCACCCTTTCTGCATGGCTAATGTTTTCACACTCAGTTCTCTCCTTGGAAGATGAAGCCTACCTTCTACTTCCCCTTCTTCTCTGGACTCCAGGAGAACCTCACAGCCCTGCCACCGTAGCAACTCCTCAGAGGTGAGCATTTCAATAGCAGGCAGGAACAGGGGCTAGAGGTGTTTTATACCTTGGAATAAATAGGAACTTTTCAAATCTGAGAGCATCATCACCATTAGAAGATGCCCTGTTATCTAATAACCAGTGGAGAGTGTGAGTGCAAAAAGGTTGACAACGTAAGAAAAAAGAAAACTGCCCTAGCAGGGTTACTCAGTAATGGTGTTTTCCTGATGTGTTAAGGTTGTGGGTTCAATCTCCAGTCAGGGCACATACAAGAAGCAACCAAGGCATGCATAAATGAGTGGAACAACAAATCGATCCTTCTCTCTCATTCTGTCTCTCTCCCTTCCTCTCTCTCTCCCTGAAAAAAAAAAAAAAATCAATTAAAAAAGAAAGAAAGAAAACACAAGGCCCGATCCCAGCCAGAGAAGCAGTTTTTAGGGACTAGTGGGGAGAGAGAAAAAAATGGTGAGTTTTAGCCAGCAGGAAAGCAGAAGACTCTGCCTTCACCAGCTCCTCATAGATGTTCACACTCAAGCCAAATATTTGTACATTCATCCATGACCAGTCCTTAAAGTTTCCCAAACCCAGATGGGGAGAAGGTTGGGAGTTTTGGGTCTGTTAGCAGGCATTGCCCAGGAGAGCTCTGGACCTTCATACCCCCATTTTCTCATAGACTCATCAACTCCCCTGAGACCCTATCATGCTAACCCAGGCTATAGACTGGGCTTGTCTCTCCATTTCTCCCAGCATGTCAGTTTTCTACCGGGACTGCCCATGCCCTGAGCCCAGCCCCCAAGGCTATGGTATGGCTCCTGACCTAGCACTTGCCATCATTTTTCTGGGGTCTAGGGTCCTCCTCCTGTACCCTCTGCCATTACCACCCACCTGACAATAGCTACACCGACACACAGGATGGGCTTATCACATGTCCGTTCTGATCCTCTCTGATTCTCACGTCTTCTGTGAGCAGCGTCAGAGGCCAAGTGCTTGAGGCCCCTGGGTGCCCAAAGAAGCAGCTTCTATTCCTCTCCCGTGAGCTGTCTCCTCTAGAAGAATGTTCCCCCTCTCCCTTCCTGGTACTTCGAGTTTCCTGGACCGTAACCAAGACTCTGCAGCATCAGTTTTGGCAGAGTTTCACCAATTAATCTTTCATCTACATTGATCCTCTGCAAAATGACTTCCTCATTACCCATCTCACAGAGTTTCCACTTGGCAGTCTGAATGGCAAAGCACCTGTCAAACTCCAATGCTCTCTGCTGCAGGGAGAGAGTGAGGGCTTTCGAATCCAACAGACCTGAGGGAGAGGCCCAGCTCTGCCACATTCCAGCTGCGTGACCTCAGGTGAGTCACTTGGTCTCTCTGAACCTTCATTTCCCCATTTGTAAAACAGGTTAAAAGAACCCCTGTTGAGGAAGGTCATGGAGAAGATATGACCACCAGTCTGATCTGCAAGCTGGACCCAGGCACCCAGAGGCTCTCCACCCACTTCCCAGTGCTTGGAATGCACTCTCAGCTTGCCTTCTCCATGCAGAATCTACCCAAGGATACTGCTTTGGGATAGTAACATGATGATGAAACCATCTAGTCTGGGTACATGACTAAACCAGGTTAAAACCCCCTGGGAATGTGATTTAACCCAGTTAGGGCCTCTAGATAAACGTTTAAGATTTGATAGGCTGGAGCTAAAAACTGTTCATCTTGAGGCAACCCAAGACAAGCCTTATAAGTAAATTCCCTTGTTTATTAAATGTGCCACCTACCGATCTGAAATGGTCTGCCTCTTTCTTCGTGGTTATTGAAAGACAGAATAACGCAGTTTATCTGAGATTTTACAAATGGCTTATTCTCATTATGATTGTTTTTCACTGGTTTGCAGGCAGACTGAGGCTGACCTTCAGTTTCTAGGCCTCAGAGAGGCAAAGTTAAGGGCACAGGTTTGAGTGTCCCTGAATGCTTCCCATCACTCCACTGGCCAAAGTCACAGCTTACCTCGCAAGGCAAGAGCCCAGATGTAACGGAGGCTCAAAGTGAAAGCCAAGAAATGGGGTCTTAATTCAGTTGCAGAAATAAAGACATGGGGTGGTGTGACCAAAACTCATTGATGACCCCAGCTCAAACTGGCCTGATTCCTGGGAATGGTTGCTTGCTACCATCTCAGAAGTTCAGGATGCAGCTTTCCCCAGGGTTGGAGTGGGGAGTGGGGAGCTGGTGCACAGACGCCACATGGAACCCTGCCTTCCTTTTCCCAAGCATAAAGAAAACAGGGTTGAAACCCCACACCATATAAGTCATTGTGGGCCCAGCCCCTCTTTTCTCCTCCCTCTTCCCCTCATGTCATAGTGGTCAGGATGGACAAGGCTTTGATGTCAGCTACATAGTGTCAAGTCCTACCTCCAGCCCCTGCTCATCTCTTTGGGCTTCAGATTCCTCTTATAAAGTGGAGGTGATGAAATAGGACTTCCAGCCAAGATGGAGGTGTAGTTGGACATACTGTGGCTCCTCACACAACCAAAATCAAGGACAACAAAGATTTAGAAACAAGAAAACAACCAGAACTGATAGAAAATTGAACTGTACGGAAGTCCAACAACCATTCATCCAGACCAGTAAGAGGGGTGGAGTCGTGACAGGAAAAAGTGGAGGTTGGTGGACCCCAGCATGCAGGCAGCAGCTGAAAGATCCCCGGTATACAGGTGGCAGCTAGCAGACCCCAGGCACCAGGTGGCAACAGGCAGACCCAATGAGACCGAGCAAGGCGGCTGGCTGACCAGGTGGTCCCACATTTGCGCGCAGATAATCCAGGTGAAGGGGAAGCAGCAGAAGGGACTGGAATCCAAGAGAGAGCAGAGCAAGCGCCATTATTCCCTCTAGGACTCCGCCCCCACAACCCAGCAACTGGGCTGCCCTGACCTGAGGAACACCTAAGGCTCTGCCCCTCACTATGTAATAGACATGATCAGACCAAAAAAAAAAAAAAAAAAAAAAAAAAAAAAAAAAAAAAAAAAAAAAAAAACAAACCAAAATGGCACAAACAGGAGAACAGATCAAAGCCCCAGAGCCAATTCATCTAAATAACCAAGAGATAGCCAACATATCAGATGCACAGTTCCAAGCACTAGTGATCAGGATGCTCACAGAATTGGTTGGCAAATTAGAGGAACAAATGAAGGCTACAATAAGTGCAACAAAGGAAAATGCACAGGGAACCAATAGTGATGGAAGAAAAACTGGGACTCAAATCAATGGAGTGGACCAGATGGAAGAAAGAAATGACCAAACAGAAAAGAAGGAAGAAACAAGAACTCAAAAAATGAGAGAGGTTTAGGAACCTCCAGAACATCTTTAAATGTCCCAATCTCCAAATTATAGGGGTACCAGAAGGGGAAGAAGAAGAGTAATGAGTGGAAATTTTATCTGAACAAATAATAAAGGAGAACTTCCCCAATCTGGCAAAGGAAATAGACTTCCAGGAAGTCCAGGGAGCTCATAGAGTCCCAAAGAAGGTGGACCCAAGGAGGAACACACCAAGGCACATTGTAATTACATTAGCCAAGATTAAAATGAAGGAGAGAATTCTAGAAGCAGCAAGGCATAAGGGGACAGTCACCTACAAAGGAGTTCCCATCAGACTGTCAGTTGATTTCTCAAAAGACACCTTACAGGCAAGAAGGGGCTGGAAAGAAATATTCTAAGTCATGAATGTCAAGGACCTACATCCAAGATTGCTCTATCCAGCCAAGCTGTCATTCAGAATGGAAGGGAAGATAAAGAGCTTCTCAGATAAGGTCAAGTTAAAGGAGTTAGTTCATCATCACCAAACCCTTATTATATGAAATGTTAAAGGGACTTATCTAAGAAAAAGAAGATAAAAATACGACAGTAAAAAGACAGCAAACTCACAGATATTAACAACCACACCTAAAACAAAAGCAAACTAAGCAAACTAGTAGAACAGGAACAGAGTCACAAAAATGGAGATCACATGGAGGATTAGCAACAGAGGAGTGGGAGGAGGAGAGAGGGGGAAAGGTACAGAGAATAAGTAGCATAGATGATAGGTAGAAAATAGACAGGGGGAGGGCAAGAATAGTGTGGGAAATGTAGAAGCTAAAGAACTTATGACACATGGACATGAACTAAAGGGGGGAATGTGGGTGGGAGGGGGTGTGCAGGATGGAGGGGAATGATGGGAGAGAAATGGGACAATTGTAATAGCATAATCAATAAAATATATTTTAAAAAAAAGAAAAATAAATCACCATGGGGAAATTTTTTAAAAAAGAACACAAATAGGTAGTTACAGAATAGCCATGGGGGTGTAAAGTACAGCATAGGACATGGAGTAGCCAAAGAACTTATACCCATGATCCATGGACATGAACAATAGTGTGGGGATTGCCTGAGGGAGTAGGGCATGCTGGGTGGAGGGGGACAAACGGGAAAGAATTGAGACAATTGTAAATAGCATAATCAATAAAATATTTTAAAAATAAATAAAGTTTAATATGCATGGGTTCTGAAATAAATAAATAAATAAATAAATAAATAAATAAATAAATAATAAAGTGGAGGTGATGATACCCACTTGTCACGTTTCTGGGAAGATCGAATGGTTGTAAAAGTGCTTTGCTAACCATTAAGTGATACAAGTTATTTACTGCATTCCTTCCTTTTTGGAGCCCTTCAGTCAGGCCCAGTTTCTTCTGCTCTCTACCTCCCTCCTCCACCTTCAAGGCAGGAATGGATCAGATCAGATGCACTGAAACCAAAAATAAATTACAACAATGTGTTTCTCTCCCAAATGGTATAAGTTCAAAGTTTTCTCTGTGCAGAGAGAAGAGACAGAGCCCTTGTGTTACAGGATTTCAGGCAAAATAAGCAGGTGAATGAATTGTTTGTAAGTTACTGGGTTCCTTGCCTCTGGGTCTTACTAGAGCCACAGCTGATCCTTGGGGGAAATTGTTGCAGGGTGCTTGGAAGTTGAATCAGAAAATAAAGCAGAATCTGGGCAGACCCTCCCATTCTCCTTTCGCCACTCTCCTTTGTCCTTCGCCTGGTCTCAGACTCCCAGAGCTGAAGACCGGAACTCATCCTCCACATGAAACTCCGTTTGCAGTTCTACCCCTTGTTGTCTTAGGGGATCTCTCCCACCAATGTGGAGGCTAAAGACAGCTCACCCAGAGGACCTAGAAACAGCCCAATCATAGAGAGTTAAGGTTTTTAAATGTCCATCTGAATGACTCTTTGTCATCTGGGCAAGAAGCAACCATGGTTTAAAGCCCAGATTGCCCAAATTCAAATCCTTAACTCAATTTATTAGCTTGAGCTCATTGCCTTTCCTGTGGGCCCTGTTGTTCTCATCTCAAAGTTGAACATAAGAATAATGTGTTCTTAAAAACATTAAATTAGTTAATGTAATCTAAGTCCTTAAAACAGCGCCTGGTATGAAGTAAGTGCCATATGTGTTTGCAGCAGCTGTTGCTGTTAGTGTTGCTATTGTTGCTTTATGCTTGTTGTGTTGCTGCTGTTAAGGTGGTAGACTGAAGCGCAGGCTGCACTTAAAGTGCCCGGCACCCCTGGCATCTGTGCTTCGCTAAGCCCCCCAGGCTGTCCTGATTCAGTGCTCACTGAAGCTTTAACCCACCGGGCTAGCGGGGTGAAGTGTGCCCAGAGAAACAAATGTGGATACTCTCAACTAGATTCTTTTAAATGTGCCACTTCACTTATTATCAGAGGAATAAACATTAAAATTACATTGAGATATCATTTCTCATCATCCAATTGGCAAAAATCCAAAAGTTTGACCACAAATTCTGTCGGTGAATCTGCAGGGCCATGGGCATTCTTGTACATCACTGGTAGGAATGCCAAAGGTTACATTTGGCAATATCTAGCAAAATTACAACTTTCTTACCTTTTAAACCATAAGCCCACATCTAGGAGTCTATTCTAAAGGAACACTGGCAAAATATGAAGGGAGAAAAATGAGTGAATGAAACTACTCATTGTAGCAGTATCTATGAAAGTGAAAGACTAGAAACCACTCAGACACAGAGGGGGCTGGTTCAATACACTGTGGTGCTTTTGTATGAAAGAGTGCTGGGCACCTAGGAAAAAGGAAGAAAGATCTCTATCTACTAATTACAGGTTCAGTGGAAAATGAAAGATGGAATAAAGTGTATATAGTATTATTTTATCATTTGTCTAAAAAAAGTGCATGCGTGTGTATACACATACACACAAATGAACCTTGAACAGCACAGGTTTGAACTTCATGGGTCCACTTACGTGTAGATTTTCCAACAAACACACAGTAAGCCCTTGTATTTCCAGGTTTCGCATCCATGGTTGGGAATCCATGGATGTGGAGGGACTACTCGATGCATTGATCTACACCATTTTTATATAAGGGATTTGAGCATCCATGAATTTTGATATGCACAGGGGGTCCTGGAACCAATCTCCATGGATACCAAGAGACAACTGTAGTTAAGTTTCTGGGGGGTCAAAAGTTATATGCAGATTTTCAACAGCATCCCTAGCCCTGCATTGTTCAAAGGTCAACTGTGTGTATGTATACATATATGTACTCATATATGTATGTGTATATGTATATGTATATGTAAAGAGTCCAAATATGTATTCTTTTAAAAAAAAAAAAAAAGTACACAATGAGCCCTGGCTAGTGTGGCTCAGTGGATTGAGCACCAGCCTGTGAACTGAAAGGTCACTGTTTCAATTCCCAGTCAGAGCTCATGCCTGGGTTGCAAGACAGGTCCCCAGATGGGAGCGTGTGAGAGGCAACCATGTATCTCTCACACATTGATGTTTCTCTCCCTTTCTTTCTCCCTCCCTTCCCCTCTCTCTAAAAAAGTAAATAAATAAAATATTTTTAAAAAGTAAAATAAAATAAAAATACACAATGCAAGGATATGTTGAGCTCTTTCCGCCTTATCTTACCTTTTCGCAGTCCACGTGTTAGCTCCATTTGGCCATGGCTGCAGCGACCAGCGCTGTATAGCTGCAACCGGTCACAGCCCTTGCACTACAAATCTCTTACATTTCCCTCTGAGATGTGCTGGCCACTGCTGGCAATGTCTTTGGTTCATGTGCACACCTGAAAGTCCTGGGAAGTTAACACTCCTGGGACAGTCCTTATTTAACAGGGGACAAGAGCACAGGAGCCATAGATCAATACGCGCATCTTCCACGTGTTGAGCAGATAGTGCTGAGGCACAGGGTTCCTCAGATGGTCCTCTGTGGCGTCAGCTCCAGTTGCCCGTTGTAGTTATCAGCTCAATAGCACGTTCTTAGATTGATCTTCCTTCCTCCTGTTTCCCTCCTCCTCCAGCTCTCAGTACTGTCCCCTGGGGCCACCTCCAAAACTTAATTACTTGTGCACACTCGTTGTCTCATAGTCTGCTTTGTGGCAAAATCCCAAAGACAAACCAATTTTTTGGAAGTTAATGATCATAACCCTGACTGGTGTAGCTCAGTGGATTGAGTGCCAGCCCATGAACCAAAAGGTCGCCAGTTCAATTCCCAGTCAGGTAACCTGCCTGGGTTGTGGGCCAGGCCCCCAGGTGTGTGAGAAGCAACCGATCGATGTTTCTCTCACACACTAATATTTCTCTCCCTTTCTTTCCCCCTCTCTTCCCCTCTCTCTAAAAATGAATAAATAAAATCTTTTTTTTAAGTTAATGATTACATAGAGGAATGGGAGAGAATAAAACAAGGAGAATAGAAATAGACACTAGACTGTATGAATATAACTTACATTTTAGACTTGACTTTTGATACATGTAAATATTTTCTATAACTATAAAACAAAATTAAATTTCACAAAATGATCCCTAAAATTGAAAGTTAGATGAAACAAACCTAAATGTGTATAATATTGGAGGCATAATCACAGAGAGAACTCCTCCAAGTGGCCTTAAAACACAATTTAAGGTACTTTCCTAGTGCAATTATCCCTAAAAACTAAAGGGATGGGAAAATAACCTTCAACTGTTTTCAGTAGTCAGAGGGAGGGTTGTTTTGCTCCTCTCAGACCGTTGTGTGTGTAGTACAGGATAAAGCAGTAAGAATTATATTGTTGTCATTGAGAACCTATATTTTCAACATGAGTGAGAAGAGATACAGATATAAGATTGATGAGGTTTTTTCCTAATCTATAATGTTGCATTTGGGTTAGAATTATCAGTAGAAACAACTCAGTATATATTTAATGTTTAAAAATAAGTATATATTTTCCAGCTTCACCCCTTTTTAAAGCTTAGAAGCAATGATTAACATAATTAGAAATAATAATTAAAAACAGAATTAATGAAAACTCTAGAACACAAATTGTAATTGTGGCCAATTAAAAACATTTCCTACTTTTTAAAAAAATCAAGCCTCCTTGGAGAAATGGTTGACTCCAGGCTGGGGTAAAAATATGTACTGGAGTATTTTATAGATGAGCCTGGAGTATTTTGTAATACAAGGAAGGAAAGAAGTTATCAAAGACCACTAGGCATGTGTTAAAAAGTCTTGAGAAGCCACTTAAATAAGTTCCCCCTAGTTGGCCAATGATTGGATGATATGAACATCAATGAGGATAAAAACCACAATGGACTGAAATGCATCAAATATATCCACAAATTGCAAATTGGTAAGTCAAGGGAAAGAATCTAGTATTTTCCCACCTTTTCAATATGACTATATGTCAGGATAATTAAACAGTTTATGAAGAGAAATTTCTCTCTATAGAACTTTCTCTCTTTAATAAAGAAAGAAAAAATGATAGCGGTAGAACATCACCATTTTGCAACCCTTGATGAAGGAATGGATCCAGTCAATGATTATCAATAGTTCCAGCATCACAAAGCAAAAGACAATTAGATATTAGGTACTTCCTGATGTACCACCTATAAATATTCTTGTCAAAAAGCAAACCTGAATCTACCAAACCTCTAGTTCTATCTATCAAGAAGTCAGAGGAACATGTTAGATACCAGAGAGGCAATAGCAAAATTCAGATTGTAAAATTATAGGGCAAAAGGCTCAGCTTCTTCCGCAAGTACTTTAAAAAAAGAAAAAGTGCCCTGACCAGCATAGTGTGACTCAGTGGATTGGATGTTGTAATTCAAAGTGAAAGGTCAGTGTTTGGATTCCTGGCCAGGGCACGTGCCTGGCTTGTGGGCCTGGTCCCCAGTTGGGGGCGTGTGAGAGGCAGCCTATCGATGTTTCTCACGTTGATGTTTCTCTCCCTCTCTTTCTCCTTCCCTTCATAAATAAATAAATAAATAAAATCTTTTTTAAAAAATGTAAGGGACCCCTACACATGGAAAGAGACTTAAGAGACATATCAAGCAATTGCAACCCACAGACCTTATTTAGATCCCTTGTTTAGACAGGCCTCTGCTTCGACCCGCCCCATGCTCCAGCTGAGATCAGGACTTTCCCAGCCTGCGGGATCAGGGGAGCTCTGTTGGAGGGGTATCCTGAAACGAGAGCCATGGCTATTATTCACATTCCCTGGACATTTAATACACCATCTCTCCCCTCTACCACACTCTCTGGCCCTCCTCCCACTGTTCATGGCATCGGTGCTGAACTGTGTCTTGTTCCTTGACCTTTATTTCACCCTGTTCTTCACTCCCCTGCTTACCAACCACATTGTTCATGGTCCCGTTTCTGACCTTATTCATCCCTCCAAAGGCGATGCTCAACACCACCCTTGCACTGAGTCCTGGGCTGTCCTTCCCTCCCCCCATCCAGGTTCTCCCTCTAACCGAGCTGCCATACACCACCTCCAGTACGTGGCACTCCACCGCCCGTCCCAGTCTCCAAACTCCACGTTTCACTACTCTGCTCCCTGGGCCCATCAGCGCCACCCTGATGGCACCCATCCTCTCTCTCTCTGCCCGGCCACCTTTCAGGGGGGACTCAGAGAAGGTCTGAGTGAGAAGTGGTCTGCTTTTACTGATGGGTATTAAACACAGGCCACCGAGGGAGCCTCATTCCAAGGAATCTGACAGATAAAAGCTCCATACTGGGCCCACCGGGGTGGGCTGATGGAGGCAAGGCCTGGCCTGGCAGAAGTCAGGACTGGGTTGGACAATGAGTTTCCACTCACACACTCACAGAGTGCTGACAACTCCCCGGAGTCATCTTGCAATTGAGTTGGCCCTCTCGATGGCGTCAGAGCAGCAGCTTTGGCCTCTAACCTTTTGCAGGACTCAGGACAGAGGCTTCAAGGATGGGGTGGCAACCCCATATAAGGGCCTTAAGATCAAGTCATCCAGCTCCAGAACAAGGAGTCCATCCAAAGACTGAAAAAGGCCTCTTTAGAACTACTAACCAAAGAGACAACCAGCCTTTGGCTGAATATAGTTAATTGTGCAAACTAGAGGCCTTCTAGTGTGCATTCTCATTCTCCCTTTTAAAGAGTGAAAAACAAAAAGTAGCTGAATAATTAATATCAGGAAATACGATAAGACAGTCAACAGGAAAGGGAATAAGAGTGAAAGCATTCTTCTAGGAGAAAAACACAAATGTAAACAAAGCAACAGAAAAAGCAAGTCAGCTCTTGAAACCAGCTGTGGTTGATACTGTGCTCTTGCCCTGGCTGGGTTCACACCCTTCCCCCGGCAATTATACTGTCTGCAAAGTGTCTGTCTTCTGAATGGTGAGTAGTCCTGACAAAGCTGAGAAGAAAGCATTTCCTCCCCCATTTTACCCATAAAGTACTGAAGTTTGAGGAGATCACGTGGTTTACTTACAGCCACCCAGGACAATGTGAAGGATTCAATACGTGAACACAAGTCTGTCTGACTCCAAGGTTTGTGCTATATACCCAACTAATTGTTGCCTCCAGTCCAAGTCAGAATGCCCCAGTTTCTCTTCTCACAGGAGCCCTTCACAGTTTCAAAATCAACCTTCAACCCCCACCTCTTACCTGCCCCAGACGATACTCTGCTCCCAGCCCCTCCATCCGTCAGTGTGACGTGGTTTCACAGCTTTGCAGCATTCCTCCCTGAATGTTCCAGTTTGCCCAGATCCCCTCAGACAGGTGAGGCCCACAAAAGGGCACGGGTTTGCCGATGTGGACTGATGAGATGACCACAGCCGGGCCTGAGGGGGTGCCCCCACTTCGCTCTGGAATCCACGATGACAGCCGCGCACAGCTGGTTTGAGTGCTCACTCAGCTGAAGGTCCCCCCAGTGTCGCACCCTGGCCTCTGCTAAGCCAGTGTCCTCCTTTACACTTGAACCATGTGTTGTTTTGAATCTCAATTCAGGATTCTCCCATTACTGATCTCAGTTCCATTCAACAAATGCCCACTGAGCTAGGCACTGTGCTCACTGCTGGGCAGCCAGGTTAACAAGGCACTATCAAGCTCCACAATGCTCTTTTCCCGCCTCAGCTCAGCTCCGAGCTCCCCTCTGGGAACCCCCCACCCAATGTCACCCCTCAGGAGGGCCTGGAACACACTGCACCCGTCTCCCATCAGCTGCCCAGACCTTCCTCAAGAGCAGAGCCACACCTTGAAAACTGCCAGGGCTCTGGAGCAGTTCTGAGTTCACCATAGCTATGCCAAGCAGGGCATTTTTGTTTGTGAGCGAACAGCTGCCAAGAACATTTCAAGAGATGATTTACTGCTTCTCTGAGGGTTGTTTACATCAGAGCTCTCTGTTCCTGTCACAGCCTGTGCCTCCCATGAAAAACCTGTCACAATTTGTGATCTGAGGGGAGCCTGTTTGCCTGAAGGAAGAAACCAGGTGTATTTTTTCCTCACACAGGAAGTCACACAATGTTTTCTCACTTGTCCGGATTATGTTCCCCAGGCCTGGAAACGGGCACAGAAGCGTGAGTGGGGTGGGGTTGGGGGTGGAGGATTAGCTGGCCCAGGCCTAGACCCTGCCCTGATCAGAGGTTATCTGTAGTCAAAGGTACTATTTCATCTGGTCTTTAACCTCTGTAAGCTAACAGTGCCTGAACTGAATATATTAAACCCCATAAGGCCAGGAAACCATGATATAATTCTAGTCCTTTCCAATTTAGCTAAAACTTGAGTTTTAGCTAAAATGACTTGAGACTTGGTATGGCATGAACAGTGGCCACTGTGACAGGCGCTCTAAGCTGGACACAGGACACCTGAGTCTGGGTTCAAACTCTACCACCTGACTTACTCTGGGACCTTGGGCAAGTTATTCATACTCTCGGGGCCTCAGTTTCCTCACCGGCCACAGTGAGAGAGTTAACGTACAGGCTCTTCGAAGGCACTTCAGATTGTGACGGTCGTGAGTTATGGGTTATGAGCGTGGCTATGGAGCCAGCGTGCCAGGGTCCACACCCCAGCTCTGCCATTGACCAGCCACATGACCTTAAGCAAGTTGCCTAATTCTTTACACCTCAGTTTCCTCTTCTGTAAATTGGGGATAATACTAGTACTTATAAGATTCTTAAGGGGATTAAGTGTGTACACGAAGTGCTGAGAACGGGGCCTGGCACACAGTAAAGTCTCAACAATTGGTGAAACACCACCACCAGTTATATCCTGTTGTTGTTTTTATTATAATGACTAATCAGAGTTTAGCATTAACTATCAACATTAAAATAAACTGCTTTTGAGAAGTCAATGAAATGTAGGTTTTATGCCTTGAAATGGTCCTCTCACCGAGGTTACCTGCAGTTTGAGATCCCTCGGAACAAGGATGGGGAAGGCACCATGGCCCCGCTGAGGCCCCAGAAGGGACAGGGAGCCTCGATTCCAAGCAGAGCTTTTTGGCCCCAGTAGTTTGCATGACCACCTGAAATGTTTCGTAGGCAGGGCCCAGGGTAGCTCTCTCTGCTGTAGCATCGACCCTGCTCCCAGGCTCCTCTTAGTAATCAAGCAGGGGCAAGGAAAGAGGCCAGGAGGCTGAGGCACTTTCAGGGATTCCTCCCAGGGTACACCTTCGGTGCCAGAGGTGCAGTTTGGGGTGCACAGCCCCTCCTTGCTTCTGCTACCCCAGGCTCCGTGCCTGAACATGAGTCGTCTCAGCGAAAGGCCTCTCTCCCCCTAGAAAAAGCCCACCGAGAGCCTTGCTCAAAGAGTGAAGAGCTGTAATGCTTCTGCTATTGCTGACCAACTGGAATCTAACCACAAAGGGAAGAGACTGACCTTCCTGATAGCCTCTTCCTGAGGCTTAGCACTGACCTTGGGCAGGTTCCAGGACTAGGCTTAGATGGTTTCTGGGCACAACTTCTTTGCTCTTGCTAATTTACCTTGTGCCTAAAATAGCTTGAGGGGCGGGGCATAAAAGGCAATGCCGGTTTTCCCCACTGAGATCTCTTACTGAGTGGTAAAACAAGTTGGAACTTGATGACTGAAAAGGCTGATGCAGGAGTGTATGGCTTAGGTGTACAGCAAAGGGCTTCCCGGGACTGAAGCCCGGAACCCAACGGACTTGCCATTCCCGTCAACCGCAGACGGTCACAGGCTCCCACGCAAGAGGCCTGCCCCCCAGAAAACATCCTGCCTCATTCACCCTTCCTGGAGTCAGCTCCCCGCAGGAGGAATGGGCTGAGCGGCACATGCCGGTGTCCTTGTCCCAAACCCACCTTTCAAGGAAGAAGCCAGAGGGTTGTGCTCACTTGTCCTCCACATGAAGGAAACATCAAAAGTGGGGAATAAGTGACTCCCCCCGCACTTCCTGCCTGCCTTGCCAAGCCCCACTCAGCCTTCCACACTCAGCTCTGGACCTCCCTTTGTGACCCTGGTCCATGTCAGTGTCTTGTGTTCCACTGAAGTATATGATCTTCGAGGGCCAGAATGGCCTCCTTCATCTACACGGCAGCTCGGAGTAGAGCTGTGTGACTTTGTACAGGTTACTTTACCTTTGTCAGCTTCAGTGTCCTTTTCTGTAAATGGTGTAGTACTAACGTCTACCTCATCGGGTATTGCAATATTATTTGAATAATTCTTGGAACACTGCAAGAGCTGTAGTTAGTAATGATGATGATGATGATGATGATGATGATGATGATGATCTGTGTTGTAAATATCTGGCAAAGGCCCATTTATGGGAGGGGATGAAGTGGAGGGAAAGAGAGTACCCCACCCTGTCTCCCCAGCTTGAGCAGCCTGGCTCCCACAGGTGCTCTGGCACCGCCCACCCTCATCCGCCTGGGCCTCCCATGGACTCCTGTATCCAGAGACCAGACAGCCATGGCACATAAAGATGAGAACTTCTCAGAGGGTATTGCCCTGGACCAGAATATGTAACTCAAACAAATGAAACAAGAGATAAGGCCCTCGAGATCCCTGTCACCTCTGAATGATGAGGTTGGCCAAGACAGAGACCCAAAACACTTGTCCCTCAAGTCCTAAAGCCTGCTTCCTGCTGATAAGCCCCAGGGTCCCAGAGTGGGGATAGCTTAAAATGGATCTTCCCACTGAGCTGGAGAGATGGGGCCTTGGGGAGCTTCCTGTAGGAACAGCTGTACTGACAGCACCACGTCTTCCTGACAGAGTCTGGGAAGTTGATTTCAACAACAGGAAAGCTAAGAACCTAGACACCAAAGTTAAAACCCACACGGGCCCAGCCCCACCCTCAGTGTAGCCTAGGCCTGAGGTTTCTCAAGTGGACCTAGCACCATACTCGATTCTTCCTTGGCACGGGCAGACTCCTGGGCCTGAGGGATGGGCTCACACATCGGGGCCCCACAAGCCCAGAATCATCAGGCGATTACCATTGCCTTTTATTGTGGCCCTGAGGGTTATAAAAAAGTAAGCCTGACATATGGGTCATTCCTGAGACTCTTGCTCCATTGGTTTTAAGGGCCCCTTGGCGATAAAGAATTCCGAAGCTGCTAACTTCACAGTATATTAAAGTAGAATATATTCCTCTGAATGGTCCTCAGGTGAGAACCGGTGTTTAACAAATGCCTCTTGGCTTCCTTTTGAAGAACTCAAGACTGACCTCTGCTGGTCTCTAAGACCTAGAGAAGCCCAGACTTTCCTATATTCACCAGTGAGAATCTTCCCCGCCTGAATCTGGCTCCCTCTCTCTCTTCTCTCTTCTCTTCTCTTCTCTTCTCTTCTCTTCTCTTCTCTTCTCTTCTCTTCTCTTCTCTTCTCTTCTCTCTCTCTCATAGTCTTTCCATCTCTATCTTTCTATATGTCTCCATATATATGCATCTTTCTCTCTGCTCATTCTCTCTGTTCTCCCATGAGATGTCCAATCCCCTGGAAATATGGGCATGATAGCATAGCAGAATGAGAGTCTTACCTCAATTTCAATGAAGGCACCAATATGTCAGAGAACAAACAGGAAGATAAGATACCAAAATGAATGTAAAATAGAACTCACCCAGATAGACAAATTTACCAAGGAAATAGTCCCCAGAACTTGTTTCATAATCTCTAAAAGCCACTTAGTCAGTTTCTAAAGGAGGCTGTCCTCCCTAACCTTCCCAGTTTCCTCTCCATTACATGCCTACCACACTCCCTATGTTGTATTAATGCTGATCTGCTCAGGCTCTGCATCTGCTCAGGCCTGCATCTCTGTGCCCAGCAGGCCAGAGGTTTTCAGGGCTCCCTGCCTTGGTTTACGCTGTTCTTTCTTCCTGGAATACTTTCCCCCATTTTGCCTCTCATAGTCTTGTTTATCCTTCCAGGCCAAACTAAAATGCCTCTCCTTCCTAGAGCCAGTCTTGACCAACCAGGGATGAATTGTACCCTCCTCTGTGCTCCCACCTGATATCAGAGAGTGTGTGTGCACACCCTCCTCCCTTACCAGCCTCTAAGTTCCTTGGGACCTGAGTTGCAGCTGTGTCATGCCTGGCAGAAGGCGTACATGTTGGTCAATGCTTGGTGAGTGAGTTAATGGTGGATCCTATTGGGCACAATGCCTAAGAAAGTTTTCTCTGTTCTGAATATCAAAGGAAAGTCAAAATGAAGTGAGTCCCTTGGAGGTGAGAGTGGAGTTGGAAGGAAAGCTCCAAAGCCAGTGCTCAGAGCAAATAGTAGCTCAGAGCCACCTCCCTGCCTTGACCTTCTGCCCAGACATCAAAGTCCCTCCCTGGCCCATGTTGGGGTACCTGTCACCAGGCTGATGCTGCACAATCTGCCTTAAGGCCAGGACTGAAGAGCTTGTCACAGGCTGTGTCTATATGATCCATGCCTTCAGGGCCAGTCTATACTACACAACCTGCATCTAAATAACCTGCACTGCATCACACAATTCTGTAACTCTGGTCGGCAAAGCCCATGCCACTACATGCAATATTTGTGCAATCCATGTCTCCTCACTCCTTGCCTCTACAACAGGTCTGTATACCCCACGTCTGTCAGTCTTCCCTGGCTTGTTGCTGCATCCGGGCAGCGCACATCCACATAACAGGCCATGCTGTCACGATGGGTTTCTGCACATAAGATGTCTGGGAAAGGAATGAATTGTCAAACAGGAGCCATTTTGTTTGTGAGCGTTTTGAAAGGTACATCCTCCTGCTCAATCCAGACACGGAGATGGGGACTGCAAAAGCCATCTGGACTGTTTCCTCCGGAAGTGGTTCCTTTATCTTCGGACTTTATAAAGACAGAAAAAAATAAATAAATGAGAAGCTGAAACCTTACTGAGAAAAAGCATTTTTAAAATTTTCTATTAAAATTGTCAAAGTCATCAGACTCACTATGTTTTACTTGTAAAATACATTTTAAAATGAGGCATATTGTAAAACAGACACGTAGACCAATGGAACAGACTCGGCAGCCCAGAAATAAACCTGTGTGCACACAGTAAACAAGTCTTTGGCAAGGGAGCTAAGAATACTCAGTGGACAAAAGACGGTCTCTTCACTAAATGGTTCTGAAAAATTGGATATTCACATGTAAAAGAGTAAAACTAGATCCCTATCTTACACAACTCTCAAAAATTGACTCAAAGTGGATGAAAGACTTATATGTAAGACTTGAAAACCATAAAACTCATAGAAGAAAACACAGGAATAAAAGGTTCCTTGACACAGGTCTTGGTCACAACTTTTCAGATGTGGCACTTAAAGCACAAGCAGCCAAATCAAAAATGAACAAGTGGGACACCATCAAACTAAAAAGCTTCTGCACAGCAAAAGGAACAATCAATACAAGGAAAAGACAACCTACAAAATGTAGAAAAATATTTGCAAATTACATCTGATAAGGGGCTAATATCCAAAATATATAAAGAGCTCAGACAACTCAATAGCCAAAAACAAATAATCAAAAAAAAATTTTTTTACTTACACACACATGTATTCATTTTACTGGTGTTTTTGAGTAAATAAATATAGAGACATATCTATTTGAGGAGCTATTACACAAGAATGGTTTTCTTTGTTTGTTTACTTGCTTTTTTTTTAGGAAAGGGGACCCAGCTTGTCTTTTTTTAAATATATTTTATTTATTATGCTATTACAGTTGTCCCATTTCTCCCCCATCATTCCCCTCCACCCTGCACACCTCCTCCCACCCATATTCCCCCCTTTAGTTCATGTCCATGTGTCATAAGTTCTTTAGCTTTTACTTTTCCCACACTATTCTTGCCCTCCCCCTGTCTATTTTCAACCTACCGTCTATACTACTTATTCTCTGTACCTTTTCCCCCTCTCTCCTTCTCCCACTCCCCTGTTGCTAACCCCCCATGTAATCTCCATTTCTGTGGTTCTGTTCCTGTTCTACTAGTTTGCTTAGTTTGCTTTTGTTTTAGGTGTGGTTGTTAATATCTGTGAGTTTGCTGTCTTTTTACTGTCCTATTTTTGATCTTCTTTTTCTTAGATAAGTCCCTTTAACATTTCATATAATAAGGGCTTGGTGATGATGAACTCCTTTAACGTGACCTTATTTGAGAAGCACTTTATCTTCCCTTCCATTCTGAATGACAGCTTGGCTGGATAGAGCAATCTTGGATGGAGGTCCTTGACTTTCATGACTTGGAATATTTCTTTCCAGCCCCTTCTTCCCTGTAAGGTGTCTTGAGAAATCAGCCGACAATCTAATGGGAACTCCTTTGTAGGTGACTGTCCCCTTATCCCTTGCTGCTTCTAGAATTCTCTCCTTCATTTTAATCTTAGCTAACGTAATGATGATGTGCCTTGGTGTGTTCCTCCTTGGGTCCACCTTCTTTGGGACTCTCTGAGCTTCCTGGACTTCCTGGAAGTCTATTTCCTTTGCCAGATTAGGGAAGTTCTCCTTTATTATTTGTTCAAATAAGTTTTCCGCTTCTTGCTTTTCCTCTTCCCCTCTGGTACCCATATAATTTGGATGTTGGGACATTTCAAGATGTCCTGGAGGTTCCTAATCCTCTCCTCATTTTTTTGAATTCTTATTTCTTCCTTCTTTTCTGTTTGGTTGTTTCTTTCTTCCTTCTGGTCCACGCCATTGATTTGAGTCCCAGTTTTCCTCCCATCTCTATTGGTTCCCTGTGAGTTTTCCTTGATTGCACTTATTGTACCCTTCATTTTCTCATCTAATTTGTGAGCAAAATCAACCAATTCTGTGAGCATCCTGATCACCAGGGCTTTGAACTGTGCATCTGATAGGTTGGCTATCTCTTGGTCGCTCAGATGAATTGGCTCTGGGGCTTTGATTTGTTCTCTGGTTTGAGCCATTTTGGGGTTTTTGTTTGTTTGTTTGTTTGTTTGGTCTGGCTGAGGCTGTTAGGTAGTGAGGGGCGGAGCCTTAGGTGTTCCCCAGGGCGGGCAGCCCAGTTGCTGGGTAGTGACGCTGTATGTGGGGGCAGGGTCTGAGAGGGAACCATGCTCTGCTCTCTCTTGGATTCCAGTCCCTTCCACCGTTTCCCCTTTGCCTGGATTATCTGCGCATGAATGTGGGACCACCTGGTCTGCCAACAGCCTTACTCGGCCTCACTGGGTCTGCACCATTGCCACCCCATGCCCAGGGTCCACTAGCTGCCACTTGTGCACCCAGTGTCTGCTAGCCGCCGCCTGCATGCCTGGGATCTGCCAGCCTCTGCTGCCTGTGCACCCAGCTCAGCCAACTTCACCTTTTCCTGCCACGACTCCACCCCTCTTACCGGTCTGGATGAATGGTTGTTGGACTTCCATACTGTTCAATTTTCTATCAGTTCTGTTGTTTTCTTGTTTCTAAATCTTTGTTGTCCTTAATTTTGGTTGTGCAAGGAGACACAGTGTGTCCACCTACGCCTCCATCTTGGCCAGAAGTCCAAATAATGTAATTTTAAAATGGGCAAAGGACCTGAGTAGACATTTTTTCAAAGAAAACATTCAAATAACCAACAAGTACATGAAAAGATGCTTAACAGGGATTCCGGCAAGATGGCGGCATGGTAAGAGGACGTACATCTCTGCCTCCCACACATAGGTCTTAAACCGGGACATTTTTCAAAGCAGCACAGCAAACAGACACCAGAAACACAGCATATTTGAAAACAGATTATCGAAAATTGCAGTGGACGTTGAAAAACCGGACGGTAAGGAGAGTACTCCGGCGGTGCGGAGACCA